>JAAAWM010009372.1:0-22542 GCA_036873465.1 Thinopyrum obtusiflorum | reverse complement strand
GAACACCTAACGGGGCCGTACTACTCGTAGATCTCAATCGCAAGGCATGATGTCGCCCTTATGCAAAGCACACCATTTTCGTCACGGCAATTATATTATGTAAAATCCCAAAACTTGTTCAGGTAGCTAGCTGGTAGCACAAATCAACACGTCAGGCTGAAGCTGTGTGTGTACCTAGGTCTAGGAGTTGTCCTGCTCTGTTCACTTGTTCAGGTAGCTGGTAACAGTTCGTCGTGCTGTTTGTGTATGTAATAATCAAACATAGTTGGCCAGCTGACTGTACCAGAATCTTGTCACTACTCCTCTGTTTGGTTTGTACTCCGTACGAGTTTAGCCATCACAACTCAACAAAGAACACAAAATCATGTCTGCTGCTGGAGTCAGCTGACGACAACGACCTGTACGTCTCACTCGTGTACTTCGAACCGAAAATTACACACGGGAAAAATACCATTTCCCCATGAAGTAGATGCTGAAATGGCTTAGTGTGCTGCTGATCTGACATATCAAACCCTGTAAATCTCACATTCCTTCCCTCGAATGCGCAAATCGAGTGGGTGGGATGGGAGAAGAGCATAGTTTCTCCCTGAAAACCGGGAAATAGATTTCGGTCAAAAAACCAGGAAAGAGAGAGCGAGATCATGGCCAGATTGGCCACAAACATATGCCAAACTGGTTCATTCATAGTTCAGAGAGTGATGATGATGATGGGCAGGACAGTGTCCGGTTCATATGCGTCTTTGCGGAGAAACCATTTCTTGTATCGACTGTGTTTTTCTTTTCTTCGAGATGTCGTACCGACTATGTTACGGAAGGGGGAAAACAGAACACCTGACATGGCCCAGGGAACACCTAACGGGGCCGTACTACTCGTAGATCTCAATCGCAAGGCATGATGTCGCCCTTATGCAAAGCACACCATTTTCGTCACGGCAATTATATTATGTAAATATGTACTTTACACACCTCAAAGTCCACCATGGACATGCATACGAAACGGGGAGAGACAGGGAGCGGGCGAAAGACATGTGAAATGCAGCAGGCAAAGGCAAACCTTACCTTAGGAAGAAGACTGAAGTTTTTTTTTTTAAAGACATGGGAAGAAGACTGGAAACGAAAGACACGCACGCTCTTCCCAATCCTATCTACCACCACCCAGGCACGCGTAGATCCAGCCACCAACCGCTGCAAAATCAACTCACATCGCCTCACCACCTCTCCCTCCCCTCCAGTAGTCCACTACCCGTGCACGAACGCTGCACTGGGACGACATCTGGACCCCCTCCTCAAGCCAAGTGATTGAATACACAATGCTAGATCCTCAAAAAAAAAGAAAAAAAAGAATACACAATGCTCTATTCCTTCGGCACAACAAAATAATACTAAGGCACAGTTGATTAGGTGATGAGTGCGTACGGCGCTCATGTGTAGGAATCATTATGTTTGGGCGCACAGACATTGAATGGGCCATTTAGTTTAGCGGCCCGGCATCAAATGTGTTCCTTTTGTTCAGGGGACCTTTTTTTTTTTTTTGCGAGTGTTCAGGGGACCTTTCATCATTCCACTAGTTGGAGGTTGATCTTAGATCCACCCAATGCACAACGAATAGTACAGTGAATTCTTGCCTCCATTTTCCCCGCAAATAGTTAAGATATGAAGCGAGTAAGTAATTTTCTTTCTTTCCCTGCAAACATCTCCGAGTGACGGCTGATCTACGTTGCTTTCAATCTGCTCCACCTCCAAATATAAATGACATGCTGCAAGGAGAAGAAGCAGCGGCAAGCGGAAGATTCAGGGTACAAAGCTCCCTGAATGCAGTGCAGTACGTGCATGGTACGTTCGTAGGTTTCTCGAAACTGGATTCTGAATGTGTATGGCAAGAAAGAAGGCAGCCAGCTGCTAGCTGGCCTTGCATCTCACTCGTCCTTCCTTGTACGGATAACCATTACATACGTGTACGTGCCACATGTCACCCACTGCATACGTGCCCAAAATGTACATCGTGTTTTTTTTTTTTTGAAACTCGTACATCGTGTATATGTTATGTGCAATACGATCTTATACGAGCCCACCGCAGCACTTCAGTGTTGTGCAATTGAAGCAAGCCTTTACCAGAGTACGCATTGACATTGTTAATTTCTCTCTTTAGCTGAAAACGAAGTTAAGCTATCTGCTAGCACATGTATGTTTGCTGCTAACTAACATTGTTAATTTGTCCATTAGCTCGAAACAGAAGCCAAGTCATCTAATATGTTTAACATATATGGTAGGATTGTACCTACTAATCTGACTGAGAGCGCAAAGATGGCGAAATTAAACTATTTCCGTGACGCCGAAATTAAAGGCCTGCGTGCAGGATTTAGGAAATAGAGCACTAGAGAAGACAAGTTGCAAGCCAACACGGTATCTTTGTTTGGTCCTAATTAACTAGTGCGCGTAACCATAAAATACATCTGCAATTTAATTTGTGTGGATGGACCTCATTTGATTTTTGAGAAACGAAGCTGCACGAATTCCATCCGGGCCTGCTTTACTTTGTTTATAATTCAACCTTTTTTTAGGAATTATATAATGCTTTCAAGTTTAAATTGCGCTGCCGTGCCTACTCTGAAGAAATAATGTTTTCTAGTTGGGGATCAGAGGCACTATCCGCGGCAATTCAATTCAACGGGCTTCTAATCAGCCATTGGTTGATCATTTTATAATAACGAATCAACTTTGCAAATAAAAAGTGAAATGGAGAACCCATTCCCTTGGCACTTAGCAGCCGGAAAGAGAGAAATGAAAAAAAAAAAAGGAGATCAATAAAAAAGGACAAACGAATAAGTCAGCAGCACATGTAATTTTGAGAAACAGAAGGGCCTCAAATGCTAATAGCTCCAGCATATTACTCCTACTTAGTGTACGTATATTTATCGGCCCCCTTGTGTTGTGTCCCCGCCTTGCGCACACTCATCAGCGACCATCTTGCTAGCTACCAGCTTCCTCCTCTCTCGTGCCCATGACGACCCGGACGCAACCACCACTGTCGACGCGGCCGGCTCAGGCTCACCGGCGCCAGCGCGCGGCCTCCCACTCGTCCTCGTCGTCCTCGTCGTCGTCTTTCTCCACGGCCTCCTCCACCGCCTCCTCGCCGTCGCCTTCCCTGCGCACCACCTCCATCCCCTTCTCCTGGGAGCACCACCCGGGCATCCCCAAGAGCCACTCCTTCCTCCGCGGCGCCGCGGACCCTGCTGCCTCCCCGTCCCCGCCGCTCCCGCTCCCGCCGCCGATCCGTGCGCCGCCCTCCCGACGCCGCGCCAACCGATCGGCGCCAGGCGCTTCCGGCGCCGCCGACCCCTTTGCCGCCGCGCTGGCAGAGTGCACCAGGGAGCGCACCAACGCCATCGACATCGACGCTCTGTTTCCTCCTAAGCCGGCGTCGGCCGTCCGCGCCGGGCCGCGGCGGTGGTCCATCGCAACTGGCGGGGTGGTGGGATTACTGGACCTGTACGGCTGCAAGAACGCCATGGGCGTCGCCGAGGGCGCCTTCGTCGTACGCCGACCGGTGGTGGCCGTCGGGCGGGCGGGTCAGGGCCGTGCTGGCCGGCCCGGCAAGAGATAAGGGCCCTTCCGACTTCTGAGATCCATCAACTGTGTGGGCTCAACCAGGTACATAAATAATGGATGTGTGCGGCGAGTGGTGGGAAAATATCGAAAAGAAATCTCACCTTTTCTTTTCGTTTCTTTTATTTTCTTTTCGTTGTACTTTGATGGTATTCTCAATTCTACTTAGTGGATGTGATTCATACATATAATAATTGAGAAAAGTGATATATCAACCGATATAGTATCGTATATGGCTCTTTGTGTATATATATGTAAATAATGCATGTGTCTTACTGCCATGTTTAAATACGGCCAGAATTCAAAAGTAACCAATAGATCGTTGTTGTCTCTATATGCGTGCATAGTGCTACTCCCTCCGTTCCAAAATATAGTGCGTCCTCGGTTTCCGCGTTTCAACTTTGACCATAAAATTTAACCAACGAGACCGACTGCGGCGGGAGCAAAAATTATATAATTGAAAACTTCTTTTGAATACGAATTCACTGGTATAATTTTCGCTCCGCCGCAGTCGGTCTCATTGGTTAAATTTATGGTCAAAGTTAAACCTCGGGAAGTGTGGGCGCACTATATTTTGGAACGGAGGGAGTATTAAACTAGTAATTGATTCGGTGGTTAGGAGGATTATTGTACCCTATCACATTAGGGATCAACCTCTAGCTTAGAGGCCATGCGTGACGGAATATTTCTTCATGGGAGGCAACGAGGTGATTTCTTCTTTTTCAGGAAGAAGTCTTCCGACCCATTAACAATATGCAACACAATACAAAAGTTCTCCAAAAGTTAAAAAACAAAAACAAAAAAAACAGCCACGTCCATGGAACACATTGCGGCAACTACAAGCACTGAAGCGCATCGAATGCGTCTAGCCACGAGTGCCCCTGCCTTAATGAAGTGAGGAAAATCTTATTGTAGTAGACATCTAAGAAGTCATCGTGCTACTTCAAAGGAGCAACAAACCCGAACAACAACCGTCACCGACGATGAGGAGGGTATATCAGAAGGGTCGTACCTGCAAACGCACCAACGAAGATGAGGGTCGGCCGAATTCACATGGATCCGCCTGAAATGAATGACGTCCGGATCCGAGAAGATCCACCAAAGACCAGTGTCGATCGAATTCAAGATGTGACAGAGACACACCTCCATATATTGTCTGTCAGCGATAGGCGCATCGCTGTAACAGGGATAAAATGGGGAGGACATTATTCCAATATTGGCAGCGGGGATTGGACGACACTATGGTGATTTCTTCAATCTTGAAATTCTGTTGACACTCCTTTTCAATAGGCGTGTGTGTGAGCGTCTGCGTGTGGTGGTGGTGATGGCGGTTTATGTTGTACTTGGGTTTTTTCACAAAAAACTAAGAGCGGTTATTGATCACACGATGTATAATAGTTATTTCTCATATAATAGTCATAGTCGTCGATCAACATTTTCTTATTCTTTTGCACTTACACAAATTCTAATGGCTGGAACCCACATTCTCTAGTTAAGAATAGTTATTTCTGGTGGTCTGATAAATATTAAAAACCCACTATTACTGGTATGAACCTCTAGTACCAGATCTTGAACTTTTAGTTGAAAATCGTACGTCCGACTTTTGGCGGTTGCATCAGGCATTGGCGGTGTGTACGCATCGTATGTTTGATAAAGGTATTGTTTTGGATATTGCATAGGCGTGCTCTCCGGGGTGAGAACCAACGATCAACCTTTTATTGTTAGATACAGCGACTACGGAGCTTAGGCAGTGTTTCCTTGTCAAGGTGTTGCTTGTGGAGACATTTCTCGTAATCCGTGCGTTGTCCAAGACAATGGATAGTGTTGCTGCGTGTGGTTAGTCACGTCCGATTTCCTTGTTTCTTTTCTGATCCTCTTTATCTTTCTGGTTGTGTGCATCCCTAATATTTTGACTAGGTGTGAATAGTATGTTGTTGCATAAATCGGGTGTAAGAGCAACTCCAACGCGCCGACCCAAACGGATGACGCTTTTGTTCGTTTTTTGTCCGTTTAGGTCGGCCACCCGCTCGGCGTCCGTCCTCTTTTTGATTTGGGTCGGCAGTGCGTCCAACGCCCGCGACCCATTTTCTGTCCGCGCACAAATTTGAAAAAGGCCTGCGGCCATAGATCATGCCAGCGGTCATGCCGTCGCCCAAAGTTCATGCCGGCACCATGTTAGCGGCCGGCATACAATGTCAGCTTCAAAAAACACCGCACAGTTCATGCTAGCGCATTTGTCAGCGGCCGGCACACATGCCAGCGCACAAAAAGGGGGCGGGAGTTCGACCACGCCATCACGGCCGTGGTCAATGCCGGCACACTTGCCGGCATACAAAAAAGGATGGCGCTCGCCGCCAGAGATCACTCGTCGTCGAACTTGAGCATGTCGGCCTGCATCTTCTCGAACCACGGCCTCTTCTTTGGCGACACGGTGTTGAGACCCACCTTCATGATCTCCACCCCCGTCATCATGCTAGCGAGAGCCACTTCTTTCGCCTTGGTCTTGGCATTGGCGGCCTCGATCTCTAGCATCTTGGCTTGCTTCTCCGCCTCCATCTCAAGCATCCTCGTTTGCTTCTCCGCCTTCATCTCAAGCCTCCTCCTTTGGATCTCCATGAAGGTGTTCATTTGCTTTTTCTTGTCTTGCCGGCGCTTCTCCTCCCTTAGGTCCTTCTTGGTCATCATGCCCTTCACGGTTGCGATCAAGGCGATCGACGCCGCATCCCGCTTGTCCTTCTTCTTGGAGTTGGTCTTCCCCCATGGTCGTGCCTTCTCGCCCTCCCAAACCTCCTCCACGGCTTTCTTCCCCCCACGCGCCATGAGGGTGGCATATTGCGTCTTGAACTTCTCCTCGTCTTTGATGACCCTCCAACAATGAGAGAGGTTGAAGGACTTGCCTTCGTGTTGGACCTTGAATGCCTCCAAAGTTTGGAATGCCTACAAATGAATTGCATGAAGCATATTGGCAAATGGATATGAAAATGGACATGCAAGTATAAACGGAATGACAAAAGGAGGGGCGCTTGCATGCATACCATGTCTTGCATGTCGATGCCGCTCACGGGGCGTGGCTTGATGCTCTCAAAAGTGGCACAAAACTTGTTGCACTCTTGTTGGATCACCTTCCATCGCTTCGAAATGGACACCCACCCGCGCATGCTTTGCAATTGGTACGGTGGAAACTTCTTGCGTTCATGGAACTCACGATGGACACGAGTCCAAAAGGTTGATGCCTTTTGTTCGGCGCCGACCTTGGGGTCTTGCCCAATGTCCCTCCAACACTCACAAAGGAGCTTGTCATCGGCCGCCGTGTATGCCTTCGTCCGCCTGCTCTTGCGCTTCAGCTTCACCCCGGCGGCTTGGTTGGTGAGCTCGTCCTCGAACAAAGGCTCCCCGTCGATGTCCAACTCATCCTCTTCCTCGAGGTCGTAGTCCTCCGGAAACTCGTGGTTGAGCGGGAAGCCGTCCAGGTCCCGGCCGACCTGATCTCGCATGAAGGCGGCTTGAATGTCAGCTTGATCAAAGGTCGACGGCGTGAACGGCCCTTGGCCGTCCTGGCTTTGTGTCTCATCGGGGTCGTAGCCAGCTGCGGCGGCACCGCCAGCGGCCGCCGTACCACCCTCGAAGATGATGCTCTGCATGAAACGGGTGGCCGTCACGTCGTCGCCGGCCTCCGGCATTCTGCCGAGCAGGTTGAGGGCGCCGGGGAGCATGTCGACAGGCATCTCCCGCGCGCGTTTCCTCGCCCCACCGGATGACGAGCCACTGGCTACCGGTGTGGCGTTGAGGTCGATGGGCGCGGGCGTGGAAGGCGCCACCACGCTCACCTCCGGCGAGCATTCCCCGGAGAGTCAGGAGGCTCGCGGGTAGACGTGGAAGCCGGGAATTGGGTGAGTCACCGACGCGCGGGGCGACTCTGGCAGCACCATCCGAGGAAACGCAGACGAGCCGGTGCTGGCCGCGGCCACGTCGGCGATGACGAGCCCGTGCTGGCCTGGGTTTAACCCTAGGTACATCAGCGCCTCCCTCGTTGCCGCCGCGACGCGGGCGTTGGTGTCCTCCTGCTGCGCGGCGGCGGCGATGGCGGCCGCGGCCGCTGCTTCGTCCCTTGCATCCGCCGTGTGCCTCCGGCCCTTTCTCTTCGCCGACTCCCCGGCCCGCTCCTCGGGCGTCAGCTTCTTCTTCTGCTTGGGCACGGTGGCGGTCTTGCGGGTGCTGCGGGGCTTGCCTTTGCCGGAGGGGGCGGTCGTGATGCCGGACGAGGCGAGGGAGGCGAGGCCGGTGGCGGCATTGAGGTCGTCGTCCATGGCGAGCAGCGGGAGCGCGCGCGGGCGAGAGGGTTTTGGGAAAAGTGGAGGAAAATGGTGGAGGCTGCCATCGACTGGCGGGCCAGGGGGAGTAGTTGGCGTGCGTTCGTCTTGTGTCTACGCCGACGCAAATGAGTCTCAAAATTGGGCCGGGAATGGGTCGGCAGGCGAACGAAAAGCGAACTCACGTATGTTTAGGTCGGCGCATTGGGCCGACTTTTCTGTCTGCCGCGACCCAAACGGACGCGCGCGGACGAAATGGGTCCGCGCGTTGGAGTTGCTCTAATTGACATTATCTTGTGCTACACTTTTGTGAAAAAAAATTGAAACAAAAGAATGTGGAAAAAACATATAGCGCGACGAAAAAATGTGGCATTATTGGCCGTCCTGCCTACCGGAGAACAGAATCGCTTGGATCTATCCCACTGGCTGAAGCGGATCGGAAACGTTTGTTAAATGTTCGTGGGGACGTACGACTGCCCGTGGCCGTGCATTATTTGTCGAGTAGCTGTGCTCCATTCACTAAATTTCTAAATCTCTGAGGCGATGCGGGTGAGAGTGGGCAGACAAGTCTATAAGTTGGCAATAAAACTTCATCGGGATCGCCGCAAGCCGGCGTATAGTAATTGCTGGCAACACGAAAAGCAGATGGATGTCACGTCCCTACTTGCTAATTTGAGTTCAAATGCGTATGATTGATCAAGTCGGCACGTTGCTATCTGATAGTGAACTTTGAGCTATTCTAAATGCAGGAGAGATTCGCCTAAATAGTTTGGATTTTACAATGAATAATTAAATTGCACGCCGAATAGGATTTGGCATGTCTACGGGCTCTCTTGTTGCTGAGCTCCTTCTGTCTTCTATTTCTTGTTACCTGAAGTTTTAGTGCTGTCCTAAAAGCTAAAACTTTACTCAAGTTTGACCAAATAATAAAAGAAATGCTGATGTATATTGAATGGAAATATATATTATAGGGAATAATGAAACTAATTCAGTATCGTAGATGGTAATATATACTACTCCCTCTGTAAAGAAATATAAGAGTGTTTAGATTACTACTCTCTTATATTACTTTACGGAGGGAGTACCTCCGTCCTGGTTTCACTAGTAGGAAACGGGTCAGTAGTCCCGGTTCGTAAGGGTCTTTAGTCCTGGTTGTGCAACCGGGACTAAAGGCCCCCTCTTTTTAGTCCCGGCCGTGTTACGAACCGGGACTAAAGGGGCTTCACGTGGCCGCTGCGGGGCGCTCAGCCAGGAGAACCTAACCAACCGGGACTAAAAGGCCGTCACGCGTCAGCCTCTGCAGAGGGCTGGGGTTTAGGTTTTTTATTTAAAGGAGGGGTTTAGGGGTTTCATTTCGTGTTTCTCCCCTTTTCTTTTTGTGTTTACCATTCAATTCTTTTGCATTTAGGGTTTTCGTTTTGATTTTATGTTTTCCATTCAACTCGACGCTACCTACTACATATAGCAATGAAGGAACCATTACAGAAATCATCATGAATATAGAGAGAAGTGACCTCCCTTTCTCTGTGCTTGGTCGAAAAACAAGTTTTCGTATATCTATTCGACGCTACTACATATAGTACATGTTTATGCATATATACAATGTAACATCTCTTACGATCCTTAATATCTAATTACCAAAATCGCATTCCGAATCCCGATGGTATTCTCCGTCTTTAGGTATGACCTCTTCAAGAAAGAATCCCGCCAATTCCTCTTGAATTGCTTGTATGCGATCCTTTTGTAGGAGTTCGTCCCGCTTCCGTTCGATCTAATTTACCCCCCCCCCCCCCCCCCCCCCCCCCCCCCCCCCCCCCCCCCCCCGGTAATAAAATAAAATTGTGAATATTGTTTACGTACTTCAAGTTGTTGTAAGTATCTGCCCTTCTCACAGGTCGTTTGGCGAATGAACTCGCAAACGTAGTATCCACATAAATTATTCCCGGCTTCCTGCCTCAAGCACTTTACGAGAATAGAGTTCAATCAAAATAATAATCAAGCATGATAATGGTACTGAAACTAGAATCAATGAGAGATGCGCAAAACTATCTAGTACCACTTACATTGGGGTGTCGAAATCACAGCTCCTTTTTCCATTCACCCCTAGCCTGTTTGGTGAACTCTTTCCAAACCCTGCTCGACAAAGAAAATGAATAAATGAGTTATTAATTACTTGATATCAGGAAATGAACGAAAGTTGCCGATATATAGTGCGACAATGATTGAACTTACTTCTGAAGCATTTCCCTCATGTCCGCCCACTCCTCAGGGTCTTTACGTCTTGAGTCCATGGCAATTACTACTCCTGCGTCAAGCTGAATCACTAGCAGAATAAAGTGGAACCTGCGCACGCATAACCTTGAGTAAGCGGAACAAAATGTGCATGAGACAGTAACACTCACTTGAAGTTGTAAGGAAATAGTATTTCCATTCTGTTTTGTTGTCCAATTAACGCCTTTAGCAAGTTTTTCTCTGTATCCTCGGCGTTGTGTGTTATCGTATATTCATTTATGGTATTTGGGTTAATGAACCCAATGTCATAGATTTGTCTTCTTTTGCATTCGAGAATCCTCCATCTGCATAATATAGTGAGGATAATTATACATGCAATGAACGAGCTGAGCTAGAGACTTAATTACAGAAATAATACTTATAGACAATAGAAACTGACGATAGTTTTGTCGAGGGCGTCTTGATTGTATAACTGAAATAATTCATCAAATTCAATGTACATCGCCTCGACTCCACTGAAGTAATGCTCATCTCTAATTCCCACATAGATCATGTTCCTCCCTTCCTTTGAGGCTTCCATGTACCACTGATGCAATCTTCGCATTTGTGTTGGTAGATGCGGGAGCTCCTCAGGTCCGACGAGAGGCTTCCCGTGCTCGTATCTAAAGGCTAAATCAGCCATGGGGAACTGTACCTCCTCGCCTAAGTAATCACCAAGAGTGAAACCAAGATCATCGGCCGCTATCCCTAGATCATTAGCGATATCGGTAAACACCTTGAGCGGGGGGCACTATTGGTTTTTCTTTTCGCCGAGCTGGGGAATTGTTTTCCCCCTTGCACTACTGCTACTTCCTGACCGCACATGTTCTCTATATGACTTTACAATAGAGCGGTCATAGTTTGGTAGCAGCGGAGGCGGTGATGGTCGCTTAAGGTTTTCCAGACAGCGCTTCAGTTTTACCGGATCTATTTTCTCCTTTGGACCGGGACGGGTCGGTGCAAGCTGGCGTTTCACATCGGCATCCACTCTCTTCTTGAATTCCTCATCACTCAGTTCGTATGGTAACTTGGCAGGAGCCTCCTTGACGCTTATTGTACCTGCTCTGGATTTCTTCACAGTTGTACTACTAGCCATCGGAGCGGCGGCTCTCTTCCGCCGGGGCTGAGGCAGCGGAGGAGACGGCTGAGGCAGCGGAGCCTTCTGACGCAGCAGAGATGGCTGAGGCGGAGTCTGCTGACGCGGCTGAGGCAACAGAGTCTGCTGGGGCGGTGGAGACAGCTGAGGCAGAGTCTGCTGACGCGACGTCCAATGTGGAAGCATGATGTGTTCCTTTCTCCATAGAATGGTAGTCCTTTTGGCATCTCCTAGATGAGTCTCCCCTTCACCTGTAGGGTACTCAAGCTCCAGCTGCTCAAATCCATTGATAACTTCATCCACCCCGACAACAGCATAGCCATCTGGAATCGGAGAGTAATGGTAAGTTCCATCAGGTACACGAGGTAAGGCATAGCCGACCGCCACCTTCACATATATGTTCATGCATTTCACATGTAGATCATAATGTTCCCTCTGCGTGATATCATCGACGGGGTAGCGAGGAGCCGTGATATCATCTATGGGCCGAACGAGCTCCGTGGAAGCCACGCTGCTTTCCCGTTGAGATGGTGGGGTAGCTCCGTGGGCAGCATCGAATGAAGGATCTTCGTGCCGCTGAGATGGTGGGCCAGTAGCTTGCTGGCTAGTAAGTGCCGCTATTTGCTTCTGCCGCAACGCTACTATTTCTTCTACCTTCTGCAGCCGGTCTGCATCCTGTTTCTTTTTTCTCGCTCGGCTTCTATAAGTGTCACTGCTGTCGGGAAACCCAACCTTCCATGGAACGGAGCCTGATGTGCCTCGTGTTCGTTCAGGGTGTTCAGGATTCCCGAGGACGCGTGTCAGCTCGTCCTTCTCTCTGTCGGGATGGAACTTCCCGTCCTGCATCTCCTTCATTGCAGTTTGAATTTTTTTTGATTGGTGTTGCAAGTTGTTCGTTTGTATAAACACACTTCCTTATTTCTGGGTTCAACGCTCCCCCGTGCCCGTAGAACTAAGCTTTTGCCCATTCGTTCCACTCCAATGGCTCTGGATGGATCCCTTTATCAAGCGGGCCGTTCTCATTTTTCTCCCTCTTAGGCCTGGCAAACTTGTAGCCACTTGACCCTATAACATGGTGATATTCCTTCTTTGCAGCATTTTGCTTATTTATTATTGACCTTTTCTTACCTACCTCCGATGTCTTGTACTCCACAAATGCGGGCCAGTGATCTTTTAACTTCTCATCTGCTCCGGTGAATGCTGGATTCTTCTCTTTCAGGACATACTTTTCGTGCAATCTTTTTTTCTAGTTGCTGAATTGTTGGGCCATCTTCTTAAGAGGCCACGCCTTGACTTTTCGCTCTATAACATTTTTATTTGGATCCACCTCTGGCAGTAGGGTGAAATTTGTTATGAGCGTATTCCGAAGCTCATCTTTGGATCTATCGTCGACATAAGGAACTCCATCATCCGCCTTTGGCTTATTCCATTCTCGAGTGCTGATCGGGATGCTGTCCCTAACAACAACTATGCACTGACTTATAAATCGGTCTGCGGCCCGCTTGGGAGCAGTCGGTTTGCCATCTGCAGTGACTTCTTCGATCTTGAACCTTTCATTCTCACCCAACATTTTTTTCGGGCCTCGTCTCTTTATAGAAGGTTGGCTCGATCCAGAGGGCTAAAAGAAGAAAGAAACGTTAATATATGTACATACAAATCAATTAATGCATCTAGTCAGCAGAGGCTTAATTAATACACCTCGCCGAACTTTGCAACAGTTAAGGTTCCAACACCGGCGGGGCCATCATCTTGTCCCTCCACTCCCTCACCGGAGCCGTCATCTTCTTCCTCTATTCCCTCACCACCGGAGTCGTTCAGAAAATGTGAGGTGATACCATCAACTCTGTCGCGTATTATTTCATCCAACATCGCTTCTTGTTCTTCGTCTCTGCCATGTTCCATAGTTTCTGCAAATATTACAACATGGCAATATACAACCATGAGAGATAAGCTGTTTTTCAGACTTAATGAAATCTGGGAATGCAAAACAGTAACATTATGATGACAACTTGAGAGTAAGATTGAGTCATGCTACAACAACTTTACATGGCAACCAAGGGCATGGCATCAAAGTACACATTACATAGACCAAATCACAAGAAGGAATCATATGCATATGAACAATGGATTAGTGGCAAACATCATGCAAAGTTGACAAGTTTTATAACAGTCAGTGTCAGACTTCGCAGTTTTTTAGCGTGTAAAAGAGCAACAATATCATAGCCTGTTTGCAAGCTTGTTACAGTGCCTAAACATGTTTACAATGGCATGGGAAAAATACCAGCAGCAAATAGACATGAAAATGCACCAAACACATGTACAAAGTTTATTCATATGATGCTTGCATTAAATCACACAAAAATAACAAAATGACAAGTTTTATCAGTTTCAGCACTTAACATCGGGGACTCCTCCGGCGATCGTCAGGGCCTCCTCCCCGCGGTGAGATCTCCGGCCGGCCCCCTTTCCTTAGCACTTAACATCGGGGACTCCTCCGGCGATCGTCGGGGCCTCCTCACCGGCGATCGTCGGGGCCCCCTCCCCGTGGTGAGCTCTTCGGCCGACCCCCGTTCCTTAGCACTTAACATCGGGGACTCCTCCGGCGATCGTCGCGGTCCCCTCCACGCGGTGAGCTCTCCGGCCGGCCCCCTTTCCTTAGCACTTAACATCGGGGACTCCTCCGGCGATCGTCGGGGACTCCTCCAGCGATCATCGGGGACTCCTCCGGTGATCGTCGAGGACTCCTTCGGCGATCGTCAGGGCCTCCTCAGCGGCGATCATCGGGGACCCTTCGGCAATCATCAGGGACTCCTCCAGCGATCGTCGGGGATCAAACTTTATAAATAATATTTAACCTTTTTCGAAATACACATTGGAATAAGATAATACACATTAATATTTACTAGAAATCAAACACCCCAAGACAATGAAATTATTTTGCACTTTTTTACAATGTAAATATGTGGCGGTGGGAACATGATGGCCAACACTACCATTTATCCAAAATCTTTTTCGAGAGCACATACACCAACATAAAGATGAACACATACACCAACATACACCTTCTGCAGAAAATACTCCTTCTGCAGAAAACTGACACGAACACATACACTAACATAAACATGTGCCCCTAAAAAAACATAAACATGTGCAAAAAAAACAGCTACGGGCTGTAAGCGCGGGCGGCGGTGACCGTGGGGGGGGCCCCCCCCCCCCCCCCCCCCCCCGGAGGAGGAAGGGAACGGTGTCACTCACAGCGAGGAGGCGAGGAACGGGGGGCGATGAGGGTCGGTGACGCACGCGCGGCTTTGGGAGGAGGTCCGGCGACGGCGGGCGTTGGCGAGGGAGCGGACGCGTCGAGGGAGTTGGCTCGAGGACGGCTCGGAAGCGACGGCTATCTCCTGGGCGTCGTGGTGGTTCGGCGTCGGGGGAGGGAGAGGAGAGGAAGATTGGGGGAGGGGGGAGGCGCCTTAAATACCCCAGGGCTTTAGTCCCGGTTGGTGGCCCCAACCGGGACTAAAGGCCTACCTTTAGTACCGGTCGGAGCCACAAACCGGGACTAAAGCTAAATTTCAGCAGCCCGAAGGGCGTGAAAGTTTAGGCCTTTAGTCCCGGTTGGTGGCTCGGACCGGGACTAAAGGCACCAACCGGGACTAAAGCTATTTTTCCTATTTTTGGTTTTAGACCTTTTTAGGATATTTTAGTTTTAGTTTTCTTTTAAACAGATTCAAAAACAGTAGCATACATGCCTAGTTTTAATTTAATTCTTTTTGCTATTAATGTTTTTAACAAAAAATACTTTATGAAAATTTTAGTTGCATAAATTTTATATAATTTTAAGTTAATATTATTTTGATCATAACTAGAGTTTTATAAAAGCTTTTTAGTTGATTCTTTTTGCTATTGAAGAATATTATATTTTTGTTTTAGTTGATCATAACTAGAATTTTATATAACTTTATTCTTTATTGAAGTTTTGTTTTGCTTTCTATTTGCTTTTTCTTATTGTTTTCTTTATTGCTTTATTCATTGATTGTATTTTGATTGCTAGAATGCTTGCTAGAGTGAATGCTTATATGAATCCAATGTTTGATTATATAGATTTTCATCAGATAGTGACAAATAGTTCTATCAAGTTATTTTTCATAGGTACCATTGCCTCAACATTTCGCATTGAAGGGCCAGCATCAGGTTTGTCAATATGTTTTTGAAAATATGACACAAGGCGATCAATGCTGTCAAAATCTTTCTTCCGAAATTTAAAGCCCTTTGAGTATAACCCAACATACTCATGATGTGGGTTTGTACTCCTGATGTAAGATAATATAAAGGTGCCTGGATGTTCATGAGATATGCCAAAACAATAGACTATTCTTGAGAATGGCCATCTGATATGTTGTCCTCAGTTATTTTATATGGAGCCACCAACCGGGACTAACCGCGTATGATCAACCTTGCAAAACATGGGACTGAAATACTACAACTGGTGAGTTGTATGGCCTATGCCTGTCAACCTCAAGCGACTTATCTCGAATGCTCAGAAGACATTCATATTTTGTTTGGACATAATTGCATTGATTAACTCCTCTGTATAATTAAAATACAAAAGGATTGGAATAATTGAAATTTCATAACTTAATAAATAATTATTCTAAAATCATGTTTCAAATGCAAAAATTCCCTAGCTAGCTCTTACAAAGATTCCCTCCGGTTTGTCCGAAGTGGCACTTTCCAGCTATAAGTCCGGAAACTCACACCAGAGAGAAAGTGATGGCGGTGAAGCCGGTCACATCCCAGAGTGGATCTTGGGGTATAAAACTATTTGTTTGCGTGTGTCCCTTGCTTATTGCGCCGTAACCATGGTTAATCTTCATCATTTAACAGGATGCTTGGGTCAGTCTTCACTGTGAAGGGAGGAATATCATGAAACTTTTCATAACCTTCTGACATGTCTGTCTTGTCCTCCACTCCCACGATGTTTCTTTTCCCTGAAAGAACTATGTGGCACTTTGGCTCATCGTATGATGTATTCACTTCCTTATATTTTCTTTTTCTCGGTTTGGTAGACATGTCCTTCACATAGAAAACCTGCACCACATCATTGGCTAGGACGAAGGGTTCATCTGTGTACAAGATTGTTGAGATCCACTGTTGTCATTCAGTACTGCGGGTCTACCTTTACCCCGCCTCCTGTCAGATTGACCCATTTGCACCGAAACAAAGGGACCTTAAAATCACCCCCCCCCCCCCCCCCCCCCCCCCCCTCTATGTAACCATAATATGTGTCCTTTGCCCTATTGGTGTTTGCTGCATCAAATCCGACACCACTGTTTTGGTTGGTGCTCTTTTTATCTTGGGCGATCATGTAAAATGTATTCTCATTTATCTCGTACCCTTGGAAAGTCAATACAGTCGAAGATGGTGTCCTGGCCAACAAGTACAACTCATCTCCAACAGTGTTGTCACTCATGAGATGTGTTTGCAAGCAACCACCGAAAGTCCCCATGTGTTCACTTGTAATCCAGTCGTCAGACTGCCCTGGGTGTTTGGAGCGTACAATATTCTTGTGTTCATTGATATACGGGGCCACCAACGCAGAATTTTGTAGAACTATGTAGTGTGCTTCCGCCCAAGAATGCCCGTCCCTACATATTATTGCTTTTGGTCCTAGCGTGCCTTTTCCACCCAGTCTCCCCTCATGCTGCGATTGAGGAACACCAATCGGCTTAAGGTCAGGAATAAAGTCAACACAAAACTCAATGACCTCCTCTGTTTCATGGCCCTTGGAGATGCTTCCTTCTGGCCTAGCACAGTTATGAACATATTTCTTTAAGACTCTCATGAACCTCTCAAAGGGGAACATATTGTGTAGAAATACAAGACCCAGAATGGCAATCTCTTCGACTCGGTGAACTAGGACGTGCGTCATAATATTGAAGGAGGATGGTGGGAACACCAAATCGAAACTGACAAGACATTGGACCAAATCATTCTGTAACCTTGGTAGGATTTCTGGATCGATTACCTTCTGAGAAATTGCATTCAGGAATGCACATAGCTTCACAATGGCTAATCAAACATTTTCTGGTAGAAGCCCCCTCAATGCAACCGGAAGCAATTGCGTCATAATCATGTGGCAGTCATGAGACTTTAGGTTCTGGAATTTTTTTCTCTGCCATATTTATTATTCCCTTTATATTCAATGAGAAGCCAGATGGGACCTTGATACCGAGCGTGCATTCAAAAAAGATTTCCTTCTCTGCTTTGGTAAGAGCGTAGCTGGCAAGACCTTGATACTGGTTTGGATGCAAGCCGTCTTTTTTGTTCATACGTTGCTGGTCCTCCCGTGCCTCCGGTGTATCTTTTGTCTTCCCATACATGCCCAAGAAGCCTAGCAGGTTCACGCAAAGATTCTTCATCACATGCATCACGTCGATTGCAGAGCAAACCTCTAGGACTTTCCAATAGGGTAGGTCCCAAAATATAGATTTCTTCTTCCACATGGGTGTGTGCCCATCAGCGTCATTCGGAACAGATTGTCTGCCAGGACCCTTTCCAAAGATTACTTTTATATCCTTGATGATATCAAATATATCTTCACTAGTACGGGGGACATGCTTCTTCCGGTGATCTGCCTCACCTTTGAAATACTTGCCTTTCTTTCTTAAGGCATGCTTGGTCGGAAGAAATCGACGATGTCCCAGGTACACATTCTTCTTACATTTGTCCAAATATATACTTTCAGTCTCATCTAAACAGTGAGTGCATGTGTTGTATCCCTTGTTTGTCTGTCCTGAAAGGTTACTAAGAGCAGGCCAATCATTGATGGTAACAAACAGCAACGCTCGTAGGTCAAATTCCTCCTGTTTGTGCTCATCCCACACACGTACACCTTTTATATTCCACAGCTGTAAAAATCTTCATCTAATGGCCTTAGGTACACATCAATGTCGTTGCCGGGTTGCTTAGGGCCTTGGATGAGCACTGACATCATAATGAACTTCCGCTTCATGCACAACTAAGGAGGAAGGTTATAGATACATAGAGTCACATGCGAGGTGCTATGATTGCTGCTCTGCTCCCCAAAAGCATTAATGCCATCTGCACTTATACCAAACCATAAGTTCCTTGCGTCATCTGCAAACTCCAGCCACTTTCTCTCGATTTTTCTCCACTGCGACCCATAAGCGGGTACTCTCAACATCTCGTCTTTCTTACGGTCTTCTTTGTGCCATCGCAACAACTTGGCATGCTCTTTGTTTCTGAACAGACGTTTCAACCATGGTATTATAGGAGCATACCACATCACCTTGGCAGGAACCCTCTTCCTGGGGCCCCCCCCCCCCCCCCCCCCCCCCCCCCCCCCCCCCCCCCCCCCCCCCCCCCCCCCCCCCCCCCCCCCCCCCCCCCCCCCCCCCCCCCCCCCCCCCCCCCCCCCCCCCCCCCCCCCCCCCCCCCCCCCCCCCCCCCCCCCCCCCCCCCCCCCCCCCCCCCCCCCCCCCCCCCCCCCCCCCCCCCCCCCCCCCCCCCCCCCCCCCCCCCCCCCCCCCCCCCCCCCCCCCCCCCCCCCCCCCCCCCCCCCCCCCCCCCCCCCCCCCCCCCCCCCCCCCCCCCCCCCCCCCCCCCCCCCCCCCCCCCCCCCCCCCCCCCCCCCCCCCCCCCCCCCCCCCCCCCCCCCCCCCCCCCCCCCCCCCCCCCCCCCCCCCCCCCCCCCCCCCCCCCCCCCCCCCCCCCCCCCCCCCCCCCCCCCCCCCCCCCCCCCCCCCCCCCCCCCCCCCCCCCCCCCCCCCCCCCCCCCCCCCCCCCCCCCCCCCCCCCCCCCCCCCCCCCCCCCCCCCCCCCCCCCCCCCCCCCCCCCCCCCCCCCCCCCCCCCCCCCCCCCCCCCCCCCCCCCCCCCCCCCCCCCCCCCCCCCCCCCCCCCCCCCCCAGTTTCTGTTTTTTTCCTTGTTTTAGAGTTTCGCAGAAAAGGAATACCAAACGAAGTCCAAAAGGAATGAAACCTTCGCGATGATTTTTCTTGGACCAGAGGACAACCAGGAGACTTGGAGATGAAGTCAGAGGAGCCACGAGGTGGCCACAAGGACGGAGGGCGCGCCCAGGGGGTAGTGCGCGCCTCCCACCCTTGTGGGCCCCGCGTGCACCTCCTGACCTAATTCTTTTGCCTATATATTCCCAAATATCCCCAAACCACCAGAGGCATCCACGAAAACACTTTTCCACCGCTGCAACCTTCTGTACCCGTGAGATCCCATCTAGGGACCTTTTCCGGCACCCTACCGGAGGGGGATTCGATCACGGAGGCCTTATACATAAACTCTATTGCCCTTTCGATGAAGCGTAGTTTACCACAGACCTACGGGTCCATAGCTAGTAGCTAGATGGCTTCTTCTCTCTCTTTGATTCTCAATACCATGTTCTCCTCTATGTTCTTGGAGATCTATTCGATGTAATACTTTTTTGCGGTGTGTTTGCCGAGATCCGATGAATTGTGGATTTATGATCAGCTTATCTATGAATATGATTTGAATCTTCTCTGAATTCTTTTATGCATGATTTAATATCTTTGTAATTCTCTTCGAACTATCGGTTTGGTTTGGCCAACTAGATTGCCCCCCCCCCCCCCCCCCCCCCCCCCCCCCCCCCCCCCCCCCCCCCCCCCCCCCCCCCCCCCCCCCCCCCCCCCCCCCCCCCCCCCCCCCCCCCCCCCCCCCCCCCCCCCCCCCCCCCCCCCCCCCCCCCCCCCCCCCCCCCCCCCCCCCCCCCCCCCCCCCCCCCCCCCCCCCCCCCCCCCCCCCCCCCCCCCCCCCCCCCCCCCCCCCCCCCCCCCCCCCCCCCCCCCCCCCCCCCCCCCCCCCCCCCCCCCCCCCCCCCCCCCCCCCCCCCCCCCCCCCCCCCCCCCCCCCCCCCCCCCCCCCCCCCCCCCCCCCCCCCCCCCCCCCCCCCCCCCCCCCCCCCCCCCCCCCCCCCCCCCCCCCCCCCCCCCCCCCCCCCCCCCCCCCCCCCCCCCCCCCCCCCCCCCCCCCCCCCCCCCCCCCCCCCCCCCCCCCCCCCCCCCCCCCCCCCCCCCCCCCCCCCCCCCCCCCCCCCCCCCCCCCCCCCCCCCCCCCCCCCCCCCCCCCCCCCCCCCCCCCCCCCCCCCCCCCCCCCCCCCCCCCCCCCCCCCCCCCCCCCCCCCCCCCCCCCCCCCCCCCCCCCCCCCCCCCCCCCCCCCCCCCCCCCCCCCCCCCCCCCCCCCCCCCCCCCCCCCCCCCCCCCCCCCCCCCCCCCCCCCCCCCCCCCCCCCCCCCCCCCCCCCCCCCCCCCCCCCCCCCCCCCCCCCCCCCCCCCCCCCCCCCCCCCCCCCCCCCCCCCCCCCCCCCCCCCCCCCCCCCCCCCCCCCCCCCCCCCCCCCCCCCCCCCCCCCCCCCCCCCCCCCCCCCCCCCCCCCCCCCCCCCCCCCCCCCCCCCCCCCCCCCCCCCCCCCCCCCCCCCCCCCCCCCCCCGCATTACGTTCTTCGCCATTTGCCTCTCGTTTTCCTCTCCCCCACTTCTAAAATGATTTTCAAAAAGATTTGGCTTTTTTATTCGCCCTTCTTTCGCCCCACTTCCGTTCGTCTTCTTCATTCGCTTTCGGTTTGCTCATTTGCTGGATTGGTTTGTTGCCACCATGTCTGAATCTGGGGAGGTTATCGTTCAAAATCTTGAGGAAAAACTTGAATCTTGTTCTTTGGATCATGAAACTGAAACTCCTCCTAATTACAAAACAAAAATCTTTCATGTGGGGGACGGTAATATTATTGGAAAGAGTGTTATTCAAGAATTCTTTGATTGTACGGGATCTATGCCTATTAATAAAAGATCTATTCTTCTTGATACAAACTGTTATGTGGATGCCATTTTTATGCTTGTTGAGAAATTAGAAAGAAAATTTGTGCATGTTCATCCTGCTTTGCAAAAGGTGTTTTATGAACTTCCCAATATTAATCATCCAATAGCTAAAAATATTGCCACCATTATCCTTATGCGTGAATTTGATTTTATAATACAAGAAGCTAGGGATATTTTTGCTTTCTATAAAAAGAATGTTGAACACCCTCCAATTGAAGATATTCTCCATGATAAAGAAACTATGCGTAGTTTGGAATCTAGGGATTATCAATCTTATAGTGAAAATCTTAGGAGGAGAGTTCCCTATTCAGAAATTTCTCAATCTTTGTACCTCGAGGCTTATGAGGAGTTTGATTGGATTACAAGGGGCCCCCCCCCCCCCCCCCCCCCCCCCCCCCCCCCCCCCCCCCCCCCCCCCCCCCCCCCCCCCCCCCCCCCCCCCCCCCCCCCCCCCCCCCCCCCCCCCCCCCCCCCCCCCCCCCCCCCCCCCCCCCCCCCCCCCCCCCCCCCCCCCCCCCCCCCCCCCCCCCCCCCCCCCCCCCCCCCCCCCCCCCCCCCCCCCCCCCCCCCCCCCCCCCCCCCCCCCCCCCCCCCCCCCCCCCCCCCCCCCCCCCCCCCCCCCCCCCCCCCCCCCCCCCCCCCCCCCCCCCCCCCCCCCCCCCCCCCCCCCCCCCCCCCCCCCCCCCCCCCCCAATTTTATTTTTGTTTTTGCTTTTTAGGTTCTGTTTTGCAATAAATAATTCATCTAGCCTCTTGTTAGATGTGGTTTTGTGTTTTAAATAGTGTTTGTGCCAAGTAAGACCTTTGGGATAGCTTACGGTGATAGTTGATTTGATCTTGCTGAAAAACAGAAACTTTTGCGTCCAGTCACAGAATTGTTTAAATTCACTGGAGCATGGAAAATCCCTGAATTTTTTAAAAAGGATTTATATACAAATTTCCTCTATTTTACTAATTTTTTAGAATTTTTGGAGTTACAGAAGTATTAGAACAATTCAGATCTTTGCATACTGTTCTGTTTTTGACAGATTCTGTTTTCTTTGTGTTGTTTGCTTATTTTGATGAATCTATGGGTAGTATCGGGGGTATGAACCATGGAAAAGTTTTAATACAGTATATATTAAACCAATATAAATAAATAATGAGTTCAAAAAAGTACCAAAAGTGGTGATTTATTTTCTTATACTAACGGAGCTTATGAGATTTTCTGTTGAGTTTTGTGTTGTGAACTTTTCAAGTTTTGGGTAAGGATTTGATGGACTATGGAATAAGGAGTGGCAAGAGCCTAAGCTTGGGGATGCTCAAGGCACCCCAAGGTAATATTCAAGGACAACCAAGAGCCTAAGCTTGGGTATGCCCCGGAAGGCATCCCCTCTTTCGTCTTCGTCTAT
>JAAAWM010009371.1:0-22537 GCA_036873465.1 Thinopyrum obtusiflorum | reverse complement strand
GATAGTTCGAAGAGACTTGCAAAGATATCAAATCATGCATATAAGAATTCAGAAAAGATTCAAATAATATTCATAGATAAGCTGATCATAAATTCACAATTCATCGGATCTCGGCAAACACACCGCAAAAGAGTATTACATCGAATAGATCTCCAAGAACATCGAGGAGAACTTTGTATTGAGAATCAAAGAGAGAGAAGAAGCCATCTAGCTACTAGCTACGGACCCGTAGGTCTGAAGTAAACTACTCACGCTTCATCGGAGAGGCAATGGTGTTGATGTATAAGCCCTCCGTGATCGAATCCCCCTCCGGTAGGATGCCGGAAAAGGCCCGAAGATGGGATCTCACGGGTACAGAAGGTTGCGGCGGTCGAAAAGTGGTTTTGTTTGCTCCCCTCGATGTTTTTAGGGTATAAGAGAATATATAGGCGGAAGAAATAGGTCGGTGGAGTCATGAGGGGCCCACAAGGGTGGGGGCGCGCCCTACCCCCCTGGGCACGCCACCCGACCTTGTGGCTGCCTCGTGGCTTTCCTGGTGTGCACTCCAAGCCCTCTAGATGTCTTCTGGTCCAAGAAAAATCATCGTGAAAGTTTCACTCCGTTTGGTATTCCTTTTCTGCAAAACTCTAAAACAAGGGGAAAAAACAGAAACTGGCACTGGGCTCTAGATTAATAGGTTAGTCCCAAAAATCATATAAAATAGCATATTAATGCATATAAAAACATCCAAAATAGATAATATAATAGCATGAAACAATCAAAAATTATAGATATGTTGGAGACGTATCAGCCTCCGCAATTGTCGTGGGTAGAATTTTGTAATGTTGTGCATGTGAGGAATAAATTGAATTTGGCTGCACTTAATACATGAGAAACATATACAACTGCTATATTTCCTAGTTCTTAATCATGCTTGGTTTGGATAAATGGGTTTTCCATGTGGCTTTAATTAATCTGATGAATCTGCAATGTGCTTATTTTTCATCAACATATTTTACTGATAGCATGCGAACCCTCACTTAACCTGATTACTAACTACCTTATATGTGTTGCAGGGAAACAATGGGAAGCACCGAGGTTTACAATCGAGGTTAGCACATGCATGATCCTTTGTCTAATAGCACATTATTGTGTAATTGCAGGAACCATTCTAATATTTAGGTTTTTAACAATTTGGTCTTGCACATGTAGGTCTCGCTGTCAGAGGTTTTGACCCACTGTTCGACCCTTTTTGCATATGGGGAAATGCCCCCCCCCCCCCCCCCCCCCCCCCCCCCCCCCCCCCCCCCCCCCCCCCCCCCCCCCCCCCCCCCCCCCCCCCCCCCCCCCCCCCCCCCCCCCCCCCCCCCCCCCCCCCCCCCCCCCCCCCCCCCCCCCCCCCCCCCCCCCCCCCCCCCCCCCCCCCCCCCCCCCCCCCCCCCCCCCCCCCCCCCCCCCCCCCCCCCCCCCCCCCCCCCCCCCCCCCCCCCCCCCCCCCCCCCCCCCCCCCCCCCCCCCCCCCCCCCCCCCCCCCCCCCCCCCCCCCCCCCCCCCCCCCCCCCCCCCCCCCCCCCCCCCCCCCCCCCCCCCCCCCCCCCCCCCCCCCCCCCCCCCCCCCCCCCCCCCCCCCCCCCCCCCCCCCCCCCCCCCCCCCCCCCCCCCCCCCCCCCCCCCCCCCCCCCCCCCCCCCCCCCCCCCCCCCCCCCCCCCCCCCCCCCCCCCCCCCCCCCCCCCCCCCCCCCCCCCCCCCCCCCCCCCCCCCCCCCCCCCCCCCCCCCCCCCCCCCCCCCCCCCCCCCCCCCCCCCCCCCCCCCCCCCCCCCCCCCCCCCCCCCCCCCCCCCCCCCCCCCCCCCCCCCCCCCCCCCCCCCCCCCCCCCCCCCCCCCCCCCCCCCCCCCCCCCCCCCCCCCCCCCCCCCCCCCCCCCCCCCCCCCCCCCCCCCCCCCCCCCCCCCCCCCCCCCCCCCCCCCCCCCCCCCCCCCCCCCCCCCCCCCCCCCCCCCCCCCCCCCCCCCCCCCCCCCCCCCCCCCCCCCCCCCCCCCCCCCCCCCCCCCCCCCCCCCCCCCCCCCCCCCCCCCCCCCCCCCCCCCCCCCCCCCCCCCCCCCCCCCCCCCCCCCCCCCCCCCCCCCCCCCCCCCCCCCCCCCCCCCCCCCCCCCCCCCCCCCCCCCCCCCCCCCCCCCCCCCCCCCCCCCCCCCCCCCCCCCCCCCCCCCCCCCCCCCCCCCCCCCCCCCCCCCCCCCCCCCCCCCCCCCCCCCCCCCCCCCCCCCCCCCCCCCCCCCCCCCCCCCCCCCCCCCCCCCCCCCCCCCCCCCCCCCCCCCCCCCCCCCCCCCCCCCCCCCCCCCCCCCCCCCCCCCCCCCCCCCCCCCCCCCCCCCCCCCCCCCCCCCCCCCCCCCCCCCCCCCCCCCCCCCCCCCCCCCCCCCCCCCCCCCCCCCCCCCCCCCCCCCCCCCCCCCCCCCCCCCCCCCCCCCCCCCCCCCCCCCCCCCCCCCCCCCCCCCCCCCCCCCCCCCCCCCCCCCCCCCCCCCCCCCCCCCCCCCCCCCCCCCCCCCCCCCCCCCCCCCCCCCCCCCCCCCCCCCCCCCCCCCCCCCCCCCCCCCCCCCCCCCCCCCCCCCCCCCCCCCCCCCCCCCCCCCCCCCCCCCCCCCCCCCCCCCCCCCCCCCCCCCCCCCCCCCCCCCCCCCCCCCCCCCCCCCCCCCCCCCCCCCCCCCCCCCCCCCCCCCCCCCCCCCCCCCCCCCCCCCCCCCCCCCCCCCCCCCCCCCCCCCCCCCCCCCCCCCCCCCCCCCCCCCCCCCCCCCCCCCCCCCCCCCCCCCCCCCCCCCCCCCCCCCCCCCCCCCCCCCCCCCCCCCCCCCCCCCCCCCCCCCCCCCCCCCCCCCCCCCCCCCCCCCCCCCCCCCCCCCCCCCCCCCCCCCCCCCCCCCCCCCCCCCCCCCCCCCCCCCCCCCCCCCCCCCCCCCCCCCCCCCCCCCCCCCCCCCCCCCCCCCCCCCCCCCCCCCCCCCCCCCCCCCCCCCCCCCCCCCCCCCCCCCCCCCCCCCCCCCCCCCCCCCCCCCCCCCCCCCCCCCCCCCCCCCCCCCCCCCCCCCCCCCCCCCCCCCCCCCCCCCCCCCCCCCCCCCCCCCCCCCCCCCCCCCCCCCCCCCCCCCCCCCCCCCCCCCCCCCCCCCCCCCCCCCCCCCCCCCCCCCCCCCCCCCCCCCCCCCCCCCCCCCCCCCCCCCCCCCCCCCCCCCCCCCCCCCCCCCCCCCCCCCCCCCCCCCCCCCCCCCCCCCCCCCCCCCCCCCCCCCCCCCCCCCCCCCCCCCCCCCCCCCCCCCCCCCCCCCCCCCCCCCCCCCCCCCCCCCCCCCCCCCCCCCCCCCCCCCCCCCCCCCCCCCCCCCCCCCCCCCCCCCCCCCCCCCCCCCCCCCCCCCCCCCCCCCCCCCCCCCCCCCCCCCCCCCCCCCCCCCCCCCCCCCCCCCCCCCCCCCCCCCCCCCCCCCCCCCCCCCCCCCCCCCCCCCCCCCCCCCCCCCCCCCCCCCCCCCCCCCCCCCCCCCCCCCCCCCCCCCCCCCCCCCCCCCCCCCCCCCCCCCCCCCCCCCCCCCCCCCCCCCCCCCCCCCCCCCCCCCCCCCCCCCCCCCCCCCCCCCCCCCCCCCCCCCCCCCCCCCCCCCCCCCCCCCCCCCCCCCCCCCCCCCCCCCCCCCCCCCCCCCCCCCCCCCCCCCCCCCCCCCCCCCCCCCCCCCCCCCCCCCCCCCCCCCCCCCCCCCCCCCCCCCCCCCCCCCCCCCCCCCCCCCCCCCCCCCCCCCCCCCCCCCCCCCCCCCCCCCCCCCCCCCCCCCCCCCCCCCCCCCCCCCCCCCCCCCCCCCCCCCCCCCCCCCCCCCCCCCCCCCCCCCCCCCCCCCCCCCCCCCCCCCCCCCCCCCCCCCCCCCCCCCCCCCCCCCCCCCCCCCCCCCCCCCCCCCCCCCCCCCCCCCCCCCCCCCCCCCCCCCCCCCCCCCCCCCCCCCCCCCCCCCCCCCCCCCCCCCCCCCCCCCCCCCCCCCCCCCCCCCCCCCCCCCCCCCCCCCCCCCCCCCCCCCCCCCCCCCCCCCCCCCCCCCCCCCCCCCCCCCCCCCCCCCCCCCCCCCCCCCCCCCCCCCCCCCCCCCCCCCCCCCCCCCCCCCCCCCCCCCCCCCCCCCCCCCCCCCCCCCCCCCCCCCCCCCCCCCCCCCCCCCCCCCCCCCCCCCCCCCCCCCCCCCCCCCCCCCCCCCCCCCCCCCCCCCCCCCCCCCCCCCCCCCCCCCCCCCCCCCCCCCCCCCCCCCCCCCCCCCCCCCCCCCCCCCCCCCCCCCCCCCCCCCCCCCCCCCCCCCCCCCCCCCCCCCCCCCCCCCCCCCCCCCCCCCCCCCCCCCCCCCCCCCCCCCCCCCCCCCCCCCCCCCCCCCCCCCCCCCCCCCCCCCCCCCCCCCCCCCCCCCCCCCCCCCCCCCCCCCCCCCCCCCCCCCCCCCCCCCCCCCCCCCCCCCCCCCCCCCCCCCCCCCCCCCCCCCCCCCCCCCCCCCCCCCCCCCCCCCCCCCCCCCCCCCCCCCCCCCCCCCCCCCCCCCCCCCCCCCCCCCCCCCCCCCCCCCCCCCCCCCCCCCCCCCCCCCCCCCCCCCCCCCCCCCCCCCCCCCCCCCCCCCCCCCCCCCCCCCCCCCCCCCCCCCCCCCCCCCCCCCCCCCCCCCCCCCCCCCCCCCCCCCCCCCCCCCCCCCCCCCCCCCCCCCCCCCCCCCCCCCCCCCCCCCCCCCCCCCCCCCCCCCCCCCCCCCCCCCCCCCCCCCCCCCCCCCCCCCCCCCCCCCCCCCCCCCCCCCCCCCCCCCCCCCCCCCCCCCCCCCCCCCCCCCCCCCCCCCCCCCCCCCCCCCCCCCCCCCCCCCCCCCCCCCCCCCCCCCCCCCCCCCCCCCCCCCCCCCCCCCCCCCCCCCCCCCCCCCCCCCCCCCCCCCCCCCCCCCCCCCCCCCCCCCCCCCCCCCCCCCCCCCCCCCCCCCCCCCCCCCCCCCCCCCCCCCCCCCCCCCCCCCCCCCCCCCCCCCCCCCCCCCCCCCCCCCCCCCCCCCCCCCCCCCCCCCCCCCCCCCCCCCCCCCCCCCCCCCCCCCCCCCCCCCCCCCCCCCCCCCCCCCCCCCCCCCCCCCCCCCCCCCCCCCCCCCCCCCCCCCCCCCCCCCCCCCCCCCCCCCCCCCCCCCCCCCCCCCCCCCCCCCCCCCCCCCCCCCCCCCCCCCCCCCCCCCCCCCCCCCCCCCCCCCCCCCCCCCCCCCCCCCCCCCCCCCCCCCCCCCCCCCCCCCCCCCCCCCCCCCCCCCCCCCCCCCCCCCCCCCCCCCCCCCCCCCCCCCCCCCCCCCCCCCCCCCCCCCCCCCCCCATCTCTGGGCCCTCTCGGTAATACACATCATAAGCTTGCAAGCAAATGACTAAAGGAGTTAGTTACGAGATGATGTATTACGAAACGAGTAAAGAGACTTGCCGGTAACGAGATTGAACTAGGTATAGAGATACGACGATCGAATCTCGGGCAAATAACATACCAATGGACAAAGGGAATTACGTATGTTGTCATAAAGGTTCGACCGATAGAGATCTTCATGGAATATGTAGGAACCAATATGGGTATCCAGGTCCCGCTATTGGTTATTAACCGGAGAAGCGTCTCGGTCATGTCTACATCATGCTCGAACCCGTAGGGTCCGCACGCTTAACGTTCGTTGACGATATAGTATTATATGAGTTATGTATGTTTGTGACCGAATGTTGTTCGGAGTCCCGGATGAGATCACTGACATGACGAGGAGCTCCGGAATGGTCCGGAGGTAAAGATTGATATATAGGATGATATGGTTAGGCCAAGGGGTAAAGCCCACGGGGCTTTACACTAGTACAACGAGGTGCTATACAAACGGTTTTTAACCCCTTTCCGTGACGGCGTTTTGAACCGTCGCCTAGTGAGTGACTACGATAGCGGGGTCCTTCCCACACGACCCAAAAACCGTCAGGGATATGCCCTCCTGGCACACACGCTCGACAAAATGAGCGGTTGTGTGCGACCGGCGAGCGATCAAATACGATTATACGTATAGTTGTGCTAAAAAAATACAATTATACAAGCGAAATCATTTCCGATCGTAAGTACATCCCACACAGTCAGGCCCCGCTAAATGTTTTCGTTCGTATGTACATTCCACACAGTCAATCCAAGGAATATATTTCCGTTAGTATGTACATCCCACACACTTAATCCAAGAAGTACGTTTTCGTTCGTATATACATCCCACACAGTCACTCCAAGGAAAACATTTTCGTTCGCAGGTACATCACACACAATTTTCCCCATTAAATCGTTTGTGATAGCGTTGCCATTGCACACGATATTAACAATTTTATCGTTTGCGTTATTGGATGCATCACGCACGGTGCGTAGAAGAAACTGTGTGGCAAAGGCTATCCATCACACACACTTTTTATGTGGTAAACGTTTGCGCAAGGTGGCCTAACACAAACAGTTTTCAAGAGGATGTCGTATGTGATTGTTTATTGATCCAACACGGTCCCCCCCCCCCCCCCCCCCCCCCCCCCCCCCCCCCCCCCCCCCCCCCCCCCCCCCCCCCCCCCCCCCCCCCCCCCCCCCCCCCCCCCCCCCCCCCCCCCCCCCCCCCCCCCCCCCCCCCCCCCCCCCCCCCCCCCCCCCCCCCCCCCCCCCCCCCCCCCCCCCCCCCCCCCCCCCCCCCCCCCCCCCCCCCCCCCCCCCCCCCCCCCCCCCCCCCCCCCCCCCCCCCCCCCCCCCCCCCCCCCCCCCCCCCCCCCCCCCCCCCCCCCCCCCCCCCCCCCCCCCCCCCCCCCCCCCCCCCCCCCCCCCCCCCCCCCCCCCCCCCCCCCCCCCCCCCCCCCCCCCCCCCCCCCCCCCCCCCCCCCCCCCCCCCCCCCCCCCCCCCCCCCCCCCCCCCCCCCCCCCCCCCCCCCCCCCCCCCCCCCCCCCCCCCCCCCCCCCCCCCCCCCCCCCCCCCCCCCCCCCCCCCCCCCCCCCCCCCCCCCCCCCCCCCCCCCCCCCCCCCCCCCCCCCCCCCCCCCCCCCCCCCCCCCCCCCCCCCCCCCCCCCCCCCCCCCCCCCCCCCCCCCCCCCCCCCCCCCCCCCCCCCCCCCCCCCCCCCCCCCCCCCCCCCCCCCCCCCCCCCCCCCCCCCCCCCCCCCCCCCCCCCCCCCCCCCCCCCCCCCCCCCCCCCCCCCCCCCCCCCCCCCCCCCCCCCCCCCCCCCCCCCCCCCCCCCCCCCCCCCCCCCCCCCCCCCCCCCCCCCCCCCCCCCCCCCCCCCCCCCCCCCCCCCCCCCCCCCCCCCCCCCCCCCCCCCCCCCCCCCCCCCCCCCCCCCCCCCCCCCCCCCCCCCCCCCCCCCCCCCCCCCCCCCCCCCCCCCCCCCCCCCCCCCCCCCCCCCCCCCCCCCCCCCCCCCCCCCCCCCCCCCCCCCCCCCCCCCCCCCCCCCCCCCCCCCCCCCCCCCCCCCCCCCCCCCCCCCCCCCCCCCCCCCCCCCCCCCCCCCCCCCCCCCCCCCCCCCCCCCCCCCCCCCCCCCCCCCCCCCCCCCCCCCCCCCCCCCCCCCCCCCCCCCCCCCCCCCCCCCCCCCCCCCCCCCCCCCCCCCCCCCCCCCCCCCCCCCCCCCCCCCCCCCCCCCCCCCCCCCCCCCCCCCCCCCCCCCCCCCCCCCCCCCCCCCCCCCCCCCCCCCCCCCCCCCCCCCCCCCCCCCCCCCCCCCCCCCCCCCCCCCCCCCCCCCCCCCCCCCCCCCCCCCCCCCCCCCCCCCCCCCCCCCCCCCCCCCCCCCCCCCCCCCCCCCCCCCCCCCCCCCCCCCCCCCCCCCCCCCCCCCCCCCCCCCCCCCCCCCCCCCCCCCCCCCCCCCCCCCCCCCCCCCCCCCCCCCCCCCCCCCCCCCCCCCCCCCCCCCCCCCCCCCCCCCCCCCCCCCCCCCCCCCCCCCCCCCCCCCCCCCCCCCCCCCCCCCCCCCCCCCCCCCCCCCCCCCCCCCCCCCCCCCCCCCCCCCCCCCCCCCCCCCCCCCCCCCCCCCCCCCCCCCCCCCCCCCCCCCCCCCCCCCCCCCCCCCCCCCCCCCCCCCCCCCCCCCCCCCCCCCCCCCCCCCCCCCCCCCCCCCCCCCCCCCCCCCCCCCCCCCCCCCCCCCCCCCCCCCCCCCCCCCCCCCCCCCCCCCCCCCCCCCCCCCCCCCCCCCCCCCCCCCCCCCCCCCCCCCCCCCCCCCCCCCCCCCCCCCCCCCCCCCCCCCCCCCCCCCCCCCCCCCCCCCCCCCCCCCCCCCCCCCCCCCCCCCCCCCCCCCCCCCCCCCCCCCCCCCCCCCCCCCCCCCCCCCCCCCCCCCCCCCCCCCCCCCCCCCCCCCCCCCCCCCCCCCCCCCCCCCCCCCCCCCCCCCCCCCCCCCCCCCCCCCCCCCCCCCCCCCCCCCCCCCCCCCCCCCCCCCCCCCCCCCCCCCCCCCCCCCCCCCCCCCCCCCCCCCCCCCCCCCCCCCCCCCCCCCCCCCCCCCCCCCCCCCCCCCCCCCCCCCCCCCCCCCCCCCCCCCCCCCCCCCCCCCCCCCCCCCCCCCCCCCCCCCCCCCCCCCCCCCCCCCCCCCCCCCCCCCCCCCCCCCCCCCCCCCCCCCCCCCCCCCCCCCCCCCCCCCCCCCCCCCCCCCCCCCCCCCCCCCCCCCCCCCCCCCCCCCCCCCCCCCCCCCCCCCCCCCCCCCCCCCCCCCCCCCCCCCCCCCCCCCCCCCCCCCCCCATTGTTGCCATCGAGGATAACAAGATGGAGTTTTCATCATATTGCTTGAGTTTATCCCGCTACATCATGTCATCTTACTTAATGCGTTACTCTGTTCTTATGTACTTAATACTCTAGATGCAGGCAGGAGTCGGTCGACGTGTGGAGTAATAGTAGTAGATGCAGAATCGTTTTGGCCTACTTGACACGGACGTGATGCCTATATTCATGATCATTACCTTAGATATCGTCATAACTTTGCGCTTTTCTATCAATTGCTCGGCAGTAATTTATTTACCCACCGTAATAATTTCTATCATGAGAGAAGCCTCTAGTGAAACCTATGGCCCCCGGGTCTATTTTCCATCATATAAGTTTCCGATCTACAATTTATGTTTCTTATTTCTTTTACTTTGCAATCTTTACTTTCCGTTCCGTAAACCAAAAATACCAAAAATATTACTTTACTATTTATCATCTCTATCAGATCTCACTTTTGCAAATAACCGTTAAGGGATTGACAACCCCTTTATCGCGTTGGGTGCAAGTTGGTGTTTGTTTATGCAGGTATTCGGTGACTTGAGCGTTGTCACCTACTGGATTGATACCTTGGTTCTCAAAAACTAAGGGAAATACTTACTCTACTTTGCTGCATCACCCTTTCCTCTTCAAGGGAAAAACCAACGCAAGCTCAAGAAGTAGCAAGAAGGATTTCTGGCGCCGTTGCCGGGGAGATCTACGCCAAGCCAAGACATACCAAGTACCCATCATAAACTCTCATCTCTCGCATTACATTATTTGCCATTTGCCTCTCGTTTTCCTCTCCCCCACTTCTAACACGATTTTCGAAAATATTTGCCTTTTTTCGCCCTTCTATTTCCCTTCTCCGTCTCCTCTTCCGTTCGTCTTCTTCGTTTGGTTTGGGTGTGCTTATCTCGTTTCTATGGCTAGTCCTCCTATCCTTGTTAGCACTCCCGATAATGAGGTTCTCAACTTTAAACAAAGGGAAGGAGAGAACTTAAAAGATGCTTGGTATAGAATTTGCAATGCTCAAAATAGATCTACTCGAAAGCAATCTACTTCCGTTCTTCTTCGCAATTTTTATGTAGGCATTACTCCTTGGAATAGATATGTTCTAGATACCATTACGGGAGGAAATTTCTTGGGGAGCCACACTTTCGATTCTTATAATGCCATGATAAATTTGCTAGGACCGCCACCTCTTTTGGTTAATGGAACCGTTTTAACCTTGGAACATGTAATGCAAAGATTGGATATTATTGAAAATAAAATTGCTACTGCCGAGTTGATTGAAAATTTGGATAAAAAGATTCATAATCAGATCACTCAATATGGATCTAAGGTAGGAGTCACCCTAAAGAACTTTAAGGAAAATGAACCCATAGTTAATGAAAGATAGATCAAGATTCTACTAGAATTGGCAAACTAGAAGATATTATTACTAACTTGGGTTCCGCTTTTTCCTCCGTTAAAACTACTCCAAATCTTCCTCCTACTAAGATTGCCAAGTTTACTTATGTTCCTAAAAATAAGGGTGAATCGTCTAGTAAAAACAATGAAGATCTCAAATCAATTAGTGTTCACCCCAACTTTCTTGACATTATTAAGGAACCTATTGTCACAAATGAATTTCTTGAATTCTTGCCTAGGATTTTGATCATTTATAAAACCAAAGAATCTCCTAGGAATCATAAGTGTGTAATTGAAGATTTGCATGCCAAAGATGATAATACCTAGATCTATTCGTGTTTTATGCCTAGCTAAGGGCGTTAAACAATAGCGCTTGTTGGGAGGCAACGCAATTTTATTTTTTGTTTTTGCTTTTTAGGTTCTGTTTTGCAATAAATATTTCATCTAGCCTCTGGTTAGATGTGGTTTTGTGTTTTAACTAGTGTTTGTGCCAAGTAAGACCTTTGGGATGCCTTACGGTGATAGTTGATTTGATCCTGCTGAAAAACAGAAACTGTTGCGCCCAATCCCAGAATTGTTTAAATTCACTGGAGAGTGGAATAACTCTGAATTTTTTACAAAAGATTGATATACTAATTTACTATCCTAATTTTTCAGAATTTTTGGAGTTACAGAAGTATTGGAACAATTCATATCTTCGCAGACTGTTCTGTTTTTGACAGATTCGGTTTTATATGTGTTGTTTGCTTATTTTGATGAATCTATGGCTAGTATCGGGGGGTATGAACCATAGAAAAGTTGGAATACAGTAGATATTACACCAATATAAATAAATAACGAGTTCACAACAGTACCAAAGTGGCGATTTATTTTCTTATACTAATGGAGCTTATGAGAATTTCTGTTGAGTTTTGTGTTGTGAAGTTTTCAAGTTTTGGGTAAGGATTTGATAGACTATGGAATGAGGAGTGGCAACAGCCTAAGCTTGGGGATGCCCAAGGCACCCCAAGGTAATATTCAAGGATGTCCCCCCCCCCCCCCCCCCCCCCCCCCCCCCCCCCCCCCCCCCCCCCCCCCCCCCCCCCCCCCCCCCCCCCCCCCCCCCCCCCCCCCCCCCCCCCCCCCCCCCCCCCCCCCCCCCCCCCCCCCCCCCCCCCCCCCCCCCCCCCCCCCCCCCCCCCCCCCCCCCCCCCCCCCCCCCCCCCCCCCCCCCCCCCCCCCCCCCCCCCCCCCCCCCCCCCCCCCCCCCCCCCCCCCCCCCCCCCCCCCCCCCCCCCCCCCCCCCCCCCCCCCCCCCCCCCCCCCCCCCCCCCCCCCCCCCCCCCCCCCCCCCCCCCCCCCCCCCCCCCCCCCCCCCCCCCCCCCCCCCCCCCCCCCCCCCCCCCCCCCCCCCCCCCCCCCCCCCCCCCCCCCCCCCCCCCCCCCCCCCCCCCCCCCCCCCCCCCCCCCCCCCCCCCCCCCCCCCCCCCCCCCCCCCCCCCCCCCCCCCCCCCCCCCCCCCCCCCCCCCCCCCCCCCCCCCCCCCCTTTCCACAATCATCCTTGCTGTACACACCTTTTGAGAGAGACACGCATGAATCATGATTTATTAGGATGCTCTATGTGCTTCACTTATATCTTTTGAGCTAGGCAAATTTGCTCTAGTGCTTCACTTATATCTTTTTAGAGCACGACGGTGATTTTATTTTATAGAAATTGATGAACTCTTGCACTTCACTTATATTATTTTGAGAGTCTTTCTAAACAGCATGGTAATTTTCTTTGGTTATAAAATTAGTCCTAATATGATAGGCATCCAAAAGGGATATAATAAAAACTATCATATATAGTGCATTGAATACTATGAGAAGTTTGATTCCTTATGATTGTTTTAAGATATGAAGATGGTGATATTAGAGTCATGCTAGTGAATAGTTGTGAATTTGAGAAATACTTGTGTTAAAGTTTGTGAGTCCCATAGCGTGCACGTATGGTGAACCGTTATGTGATGAAGTCAGAGCATGATTTATTTTTTGATTGTCTTACTTATGAGTGGCGGTCGGGGACGAGCGATGGTCTTTTCCTACCAATCTACCCCCCTAGGAGCATGCGTGTAGTACTTTGTTTCGATGACTAATAGAGTTTTGCAATAAGTATATGAGTTCTTTATGACTAATGTTGAGTCCATGGATTATACGCACTCTCACCTCTCCGCCATTGCTAGCCTCTCTAGTGCCGCGCAACTTTCGCTGGTACCATAAACCCACCATATACCTTCCCCCCCCCCCCCCCCCCCCCCCCCCCCCCCCCCCCCCCCCCCCCCCCCCCCCCCCCCCCCCCCCCCCCCCCCCCCCCCCCCCCCCCCCCCCCCCCCCCCCCCCCCCCCCCCCCCCCCCCCCCCCCCCCCCCCCCCCCCCCCCCCCCCCCCCCCCCCCCCCCCCCCCCCCCCCCCCCCCCCCCCCCCCCCCCCCCCCCCCCCCCCCCCCCCCCCCCCCCCCCCCCCCCCCCCCCCCCCCCCCCCCCCCCCCCCCCCCCCCCCCCCCCCCCCCCCCCCCCCCCCCCCCCCCCCCCCCCCCCCCCCCCCCCCCCCCCCCCCCCCCCCCCCCCCCCCCCCCCCCCCCCCCCCCCCCCCCCCCCCCCCCCCCCCCCCCCCCCCCCCCCCCCCCCCCCCCCCCCCCCCCCCCCCCCCCCCCCCCCCCCCCCCCCCCCCCCCCCCCCCCCCCCCCCCCCCCCCCCCCCCCCCCCCCCCCCCCCCCCCCCCCCCCCCCCCCCCCCCCCCCCCCCCCCCCCCCCCCCCCCCCCCCCCCCCCCCCCCCCCCCCCCCCCCCCCCCCCCCCCCCCCCCCCCCCCCCCCCCCCCCCCCCCCCCCCCCCCCCCCCCCCCCCCCCCCCCCCCCCCCCCCCCCCCCCCCCCCCCCCCCCCCCCCCCCCCCCCCCCCCCCCCCCCCCCCCCCCCCCCCCCCCCCCCCCCCCCCCCCCCCCCCCCCCCCCCCCCCCCCCCCCCCCCCCCCCCCCCCCCCCCCCCCCCCCCCCCCCCCCCCCCCCCCCCCCCCCCCCCCCCCCCCCCCCCCCCCCCCCCCCCCCCCCCCCCCCCCCCCCCCCCCCCCCCCCCCCCCCCCCCCCCCCCCCCCCCCCCCCCCCCCCCCCCCCCCCCCCCCCCCCCCCCCCCCCCCCCCCCCCCCCCCCCCCCCCCCCCCCCCCCCCCCCCCCCCCCCCCCCCCCCCCCCCCCCCCCCCCCCCCCCCCCCCCCCCCCCCCCCCCCCCCCCCCCCCCCCCCCCCCCCCCCCCCCCCCCCCCCCCCCCCCCCCCCCCCCCCCCCCCCCCCCCCCCCCCCCCCCCCCCCCCCCCCCCCCCCCCCCCCCCCCCCCCCCCCCCCCCCCCCCCCCCCCCCCCCCCCCCCCCCCCCCCCCCCCCCCCCCCCCCCCCCCCCCCCCCCCCCCCCCCCCCCCCCCCCCCCCCCCCCCCCCCCCCCCCCCCCCCCCCCCCCCCCCCCCCCCCCCCCCCCCCCCCCCCCCCCCCCCCCCCCCCCCCCCCCCCCCCCCCCCCCCCCCCCCCCCCCCCCCCCCCCCCCCCCCCCCCCCCCCCCCCCCCCCCCCCCCCCCCCCCCCCCCCCCCCCCCCCCCCCCCCCCCCCCCCCCCCCCCCCCCCCCCCCCCCCCCCCCCCCCCCCCCCCCCCCCCCCCCCCCCCCCCCCCCCCCCCCCCCCCCCCCCCCCCCCCCCCCCCCCCCCCCCCCCCCCCCCCCCCCCCCCCCCCCCCCCCCCCCCCCCCCCCCCCCCCCCCCCCCCCCCCCCCCCCCCCCCCCCCCCCCCCCCCCCCCCCCCCCCCCCCCCCCCCCCCCCCCCCCCCCCCCCCCCCCCCCCCCCCCCCCCCCCCCCCCCCCCCCCCCCCCCCCCCCCCCCCCCCCCCCCCCCCCCCCCCCCCCCCCCCCCCCCCCCCCCCCCCCCCCCCCCCCCCCCCCCCCCCCCCCCCCCCCCCCCCCCCCCCCCCCCCCCCCCCCCCCCCCCCCCCCCCCCCCCCCCCCCCCCCCCCCCCCCCCCCCCCCCCCCCCCCCCCCCCCCCCCCCCCCCCCCCCCCCCCCCCCCCCCCCCCCCCCCCCCCCCCCCCCCCCCCCCCCCCCCCCCCCCCCCCCCCCCCCCCCCCCCCCCCCCCCCCCCCCCCCCCCCCCCCCCCCCCCCCCCCCCCCCCCCCCCCCCCCCCCCCCCCCCCCCCCCCCCCCCCCCCCCCCCCCCCCCCCCCCCCCCCCCCCCCCCCCCCCCCCCCCCCCCCCCCCCCCCCCCCCCCCCCCCCCCCCCCCCCCCCCCCCCCCCCCCCCCCCCCCCCCCCCCCCCCCCCCCCCCCCCCCCCCCCCCCCCCCCCCCCCCCCCCCCCCCCCCCCCCCCCCCCCCCCCCCCCCCCCCCCCCCCCCCCCCCCCCCCCCCCCCCCCCCCCCCCCCCCCCCCCCCCCCCCCCCCCCCCCCCCCCCCCCCCCCCCCCCCCCCCCCCCCCCCCCCCCCCCCCCCCCCCCCCCCCCCCCCCCCCCCCCCCCCCCCCCCCCCCCCCCCCCCCCCCCCCCCCCCCCCCCCCCCCCCCCCCCCCCCCCCCCCCCCCCCCCCCCCCCCCCCCCCCCCCCCCCCCCCCCCCCCCCCCCCCCCCCCCCCCCCCCCCCCCCCCCCCCCCCCCCCCCCCCCCCCCCCCCCCCCCCCCCCCCCCCCCCCCCCCCCCCCCCCCCCCCCCCCCCCCCCCCCCCCCCCCCCCCCCCCCCCCCCCCCCCCCCCCCCCCCCCCCCCCCCCCCCCCCCCCCCCCCCCCCCCCCCCCCCCCCCCCCCCCCCCCCCCCCCCCCCCCCCCCCCCCCCCCCCCCCCCCCCCCCCCCCCCCCCCCCCCCCCCCCCCCCCCCCCCCCCCCCCCCCCCCCCCCCCCCCCCCCCCCCCCCCCCCCCCCCCCCCCCCCCCCCCCCCCCCCCCCCCCCCCCCCCCCCCCCCCCCCCCCCCCCCCCCCCCCCCCCCCCCCCCCCCCCCCCCCCCCCCCCCCATGAGAGTTTATGATGGGTACTTGGTATGTCTTGGCTTGGCGTAGATCTCCCCAGCAACGGCGCTAGAAATAGGTAAGTTGACGGGAGACAAATCTTGACTTGACTTGGCGTAAATCTCCCCAGCAACGGCGCCAGAAATCCTTCTTGCTACTTCTTGAGCTTGCGTTGGTTTTTCCCTTGAAGAGGAAAGGGTGATGCAGCAAAGTAGAATAAGTATTTCCCTCAGCTTTTGAGAACCAAGGTATCAATCTAGTAGGAGACAACGCTCAAGTCACCGAATACCTGCACAAACAAACACCAACTTGCACCCAACGCGATAAAGGGGTTGTCAATCCCTTCACGATTATTTGCAACGTGAGATCTGATAGAGATGCTAAACGGTAAAGTAATATTTTTGGTATTTTTGGTTTATGGAATGGAAAGTAAAGATTGCAAAGTAAAATAAATAGGAAACGGAAATTGTAGATTGGAAAATTATATGATGGAAAATAGACCCGGGGGCCATAGGTTTCACTAGAGGCTTCTCTCAAGATAGGACCCCCCCCCCCCCCCCCCCCCCCCCCCCCCCCCCCCCCCCCCCCCCCCCCCCCCCCCCCCCCCCCCCCCCCCCCCCCCCCCCCCCCCCCCCCCCCCCCCCCCCCCCCCCCCCCCCCCCCCCCCCCCCCCCCCCCCCCCCCCCCCCCCCCCCCCCCCCCCCCCCCCCCCCCCCCCCCCCCCCCCCCCCCCCCCCCCCCCCCCCCCCCCCCCCCCCCCCCCCCCCCCCCCCCCCCCCCCCCCCCCCCCCCCCCCCCCCCCCCCCCCCCCCCCCCCCCCCCCCCCCCCCCCCCCCCCCCCCCCCCCCCCCCCCCCCCCCCCCCCCCCCCCCCCCCCCCCCCCCCCCCCCCCCCCCCCCCCCCCCCCCCCCCCCCCCCCCCCCCCCCCCCCCCCCCCCCCCCCCCCCCCCCCCCCCCCCCCCCCCCCCCCCCCCCCCCCCCCCCCCCCCCCCCCCCCCCCCCCCCCCCCCCCCCCCCCCCCCCCCCCCCCCCCCCCCCCCCCCCCCCCCCCCCCCCCCCCCCCCCCCCCCCCCCCCCCCCCCCCCCCCCCCCCCCCCCCCCCCCCCCCCCCCCCCCCCCCCCCCCCCCCCCCCCCCCCCCCCCCCCCCCCCCCCCCCCCCCCCCCCCCCCCCCCCCCCCCCCCCCCCCCCCCCCCCCCCCCCCCCCCCCCCCCCCCCCCCCCCCCCCCCCCCCCCCCCCCCCCCCCCCCCCCCCCCCCCCCCCCCCCCCCCCCCCCCCCCCCCCCCCCCCCCCCCCCCCCCCCCCCCCCCCCCCCCCCCCCCCCCCCCCCCCCCCCCCCCCCCCCCCCCCCCCCCCCCCCCCCCCCCCCCCCCCCCCCCCCCCCCCCCCCCCCCCCCCCCCCCCCCCCCCCCCCCCCCCCCCCCCCCCCCCCCCCCCCCCCCCCCCCCCCCCCCCCCCCCCCCCCCCCCCCCCCCCCCCCCCCCCCCCCCCCCCCCCCCCCCCCCCCCCCCCCCCCCCCCCCCCCCCCCCCCCCCCCCCCCCCCCCCCCCCCCCCCCCCCCCCCCCCCCCCCCCCCCCCCCCCCCCCCCCCCCCCCCCCCCCCCCCCCCCCCCCCCCCCCCCCCCCCCCCCCCCCCCCCCCCCCCCCCCCCCCCCCCCCCCCCCCCCCCCCCCCCCCCCCCCCCCCCCCCCCCCCCCCCCCCCCCCCCCCCCCCCCCCCCCCCCCCCCCCCCCCCCCCCCCCCCCCCCCCCCCCCCCCCCCCCCCCCCCCCCCCCCCCCCCCCCCCCCCCCCCCCCCCCCCCCCCCCCCCCCCCCCCCCCCCCCCCCCCCCCCCCCCCCCCCCCCCCCCCCCCCCCCCCCCCCCCCCCCCCCCCCCCCCCCCCCCCCCCCCCCCCCCCCCCCCCCCCCCCCCCCCCCCCCCCCCCCCCCCCCCCCCCCCCCCCCCCCCCCCCCCCCCCCCCCCCCCCCCCCCCCCCCCCCCCCCCCCCCCCCCCCCCCCCCCCCCCCCCCCCCCCCCCCCCCCCCCCCCCCCCCCCCCCCCCCCCCCCCCCCCCCCCCCCCCCCCCCCCCCCCCCCCCCCCCCCCCCCCCCCCCCCCCCCCCCCCCCCCCCCCCCCCCCCCCCCCCCCCCCCCCCCCCCCCCCCCCCCCCCCCCCCCCCCCCCCCCCCCCCCCCCCCCCCCCCCCCCCCCCCCCCCCCCCCCCCCCCCCCCCCCCCCCCCCCCCCCCCCCCCCCCCCCCCCCCCCCCCCCCCCCCCCCCCCCCCCCCCCCCCCCCCCCCCCCCCCCCCCCCCCCCCCCCCCCCCCCCCCCCCCCCCCCCCCCCCCCCCCCCCCCCCCCCCCCCCCCCCCCCCCCCCCCCCCCCCCCCCCCCCCCCCCCCCCCCCCCCCCCCCCCCCCCCCCCCCCCCCCCCCCCCCCCCCCCCCCCCCCCCCCCCCCCCCCCCCCCCCCCCCCCCCCCCCCCCCCCCCCCCCCCCCCCCCCCCCCCCCCCCCCCCCCCCCCCCCCCCCCCCCCCCCCCCCCCCCCCCCCCCCCCCCCCCCCCCCCCCCCCCCCCCCCCCCCCCCCCCCCCCCCCCCCCCCCCCCCCCCCCCCCCCCCCCCCCCCCCCCCCCCCCCCCCCCCCCCCCCCCCCCCCCCCCCCCCCCCCCCCCCCCCCCCCCCCCCCCCCCCCCCCCCCCCCCCCCCCCCCCCCCCCCCCCCCCCCCCCCCCCCCCCCCCCCCCCCCCCCCCCCCCCCCCCCCCCCCCCCCCCCCCCCCCCCCCCCCCCCCCCCCCCCCCCCCCCCCCCCCCCCCCCCATTTCCCCATATGCAAAAAGGGTCGAACAGTGGGTCAAAACCTCTGACAGCGAGACCTACATGTGCAAGACCAAATTGTTAAAAACCTAAATATTAGAATGGTTCCTGCAATTACACAATAATGTGCTATTAGACAAAGGATCATGCATGTGCTAACCTCGATTGTAAACCTCGGTGCTTCCCATTGTTTCCCTGCAACACATATAAGGTAGTTAGTAATCAGGTTAAGTGAGGGTTCGCATGCTATCAGTAAAATATGTTGATGAAAAATAAGCACATTGCAGATTCATCAGATTAATTAAAGCCACATGGAAAACCCATTTATCCAAACCAAGCATGATTAAGAACTAGGAAATATAGCAGTTGTATATGTTTCTCATGTATTAAGTGCAGCCAAATTCAATTTATTCCTCACATGCACAACATTACAAAATTCTACCCACGACAATTGCGGAGGCTGATACGTCTCCAACATATCTATAATTTTTGATTGTTTCATGCTATTATATTATCTATTTTGGATGTTTTTATATGCATTAATATGCTATTTTATATGATTTTTGGGACTAACCTATTAATCTAGAGCCCAGTGCCAGTTTCTGTTTTTTCCCCTTGTTTTAGAGTTTTGCAGAAAAGGAATACCAAACGGAGTGAAACTTTCACGATGATTTTTCTTGGACCAGAAGACATCTAGAGGGCTTGGAGTGCACACCAGGAAAGCCACGAGGCAGCCACAAGGTCGGGTGGCGTGCCCAGGGGGGTAGGGCGCGCCCCCACCCTTGTGGGCCCCTCATGACTCCACCGACCTATTTCTTCCGCCTATATATTCTCTTATACCCTAAAAACATCGAGGGGAGCAAACAAAACCACTTTTCGACCGCCGCAACCTTCTGTACCCGTGAGATCCCATCTTCGGGCCTTTTCCGGCATCCTACCGGAGGGGGATTCGATCACGGAGGGCTTATACATCAACACCATTGCCTCTCCGATGAAGCGTGAGTAGTTTACTTCAGACCTACGGGTCCGTAGCTAGTAGCTAGATGGCTTCTTCTCTCTCTTTGATTCTCAATACAAAGTTCTCCTCGATGTTCTTGGAGATCTATTCGATGTAATACTCTTTTGCGGTGTGTTTGCCGAGATCCGATGAATTGTGAATTTATGATCAGCTTATCTATGAATATTATTTGAATCTTTTCTGAATTCTTATATGCATGATTTGATATCTTTGCAAGTCTCTTCGAACTATCCCCCCCCCCCCCCCCCCCCCCCCCCCCCCCCCCCCCCCCCCCCCCCCCCCCCCCCCCCCCCCCCCCCCCCCCCCCCCCCCCCCCCCCCCCCCCCCCCCCCCCCCCCCCCCCCCCCCCCCCCCCCCCCCCCCCCCCCCCCCCCCCCCCCCCCCCCCCCCCCCCCCCCCCCCCCCCCCCCCCCCCCCCCCCCCCCCCCCCCCCCCCCCCCCCCCCCCCCCCCCCCCCCCCCCCCCCCCCCCCCCCCCCCCCCCCCCCCCCCCCCCCCCCCCCCCCCCCCCCCCCCCCCCCCCCCCCCCCCCCCCCCCCCCCCCCCCCCCCCCCCCCCCCCCCCCCCCCCCCCCCCCCCCCCCCCCCCCCCCCCCCCCCCCCCCCCCCCCCCCCCCCCCCCCCCCCCCCCCCCCCCCCCCCCCCCCCCCCCCCCCCCCCCCCCCCCCCCCCCCCCCCCCCCCCCCCCCCCCCCCCCCCCCCCCCCCCCCCCCCCCCCCCCCCCCCCCCCCCCCCCCCCCCCCCCCCCCCCCCCCCCCCCCCCCCCCCCCCCCCCCCCCCCCCCCCCCCCCCCCCCCCCCCCCCCCCCCCCCCCCCCCCCCCCCCCCCCCCCCCCCCCCCCCCCCCCCCCCCCCCCCCCCCCCCCCCCCCCCCCCCCCCCCCCCCCCCCCCCCCCCCCCCCCCCCCCCCCCCCCCCCCCCCCCCCCCCCCCCCCCCCCCCCCCCCCCCCCCCCCCCCCCCCCCCCCCCCCCCCCCCCCCCCCCCCCCCCCCCCCCCCCCCCCCCCCCCCCCCCCCCCCCCCCCCCCCCCCCCCCCCCCCCCCCCCCCCCCCCCCCCCCCCCCCCCCCCCCCCCCCCCCCCCCCCCCCCCCCCCCCCCCCCCCCCCCCCCCCCCCCCCCCCCCCCCCCCCCCCCCCCCCCCCCCCCCCCCCCCCCCCCCCCCCCCCCCCCCCCCCCCCCCCCCCCCCCCCCCCCCCCCCCCCCCCCCCCACTAGTATATGAAAGTGATATCATAGGAGACTCTCTATCATGAAGATCATGGTACTACTTTGAAGCATAAGTGTGGCAAAAAGGATAGTAACATTGTCCCTTCTCTCCTTTCTCTCATTTTTTGTGGGCCTTCTTTCATTTTTTTTGGCCTCTTTTTTTTGTCCGGAGTCTCATCCCGACTTGTGGGGAATCATAGTCTCCATCATCCTTTCCTCACATGGGACAATGCTCTAATAATGAAGACCATCACACTTTTATTTACTTACAACTCAAAATTACAACTTGATGCTTAGAACAAAATATTACTCTATGTGAATGCCTCCAGCGGTGTACTGGGATGTGCAATGAATCAAGAGCGACATGTATAAAAATATGATGAATGGTGGCTTTGCCACAAATACGATGTCAACTACAAGATCATGCAAAGCAATATGACAATGATGAAGCGTGTCATAATAACGGAACGGTGGAAAGTTGCATGGCATTATATCTCGGAATGGCTATGGAAATGCCATAATAGGTAGGTATGGTGGCTGTTCCCCCCCCCCCCCCCCCCCCCCCCCCCCCCCCCCCCCCCCCCCCCCCCCCCCCCCCCCCCCCCCCCCCCCCCCCCCCCCCCCCCCCCCCCCCCCCCCCCCCCCCCCCCCCCCCCCCCCCCCCCCCCCCCCCCCCCCCCCCCCCCCCCCCCCCCCCCCCCCCCCCCCCCCCCCCCCCCCCCCCCCCCCCCCCCCCCCCCCCCCCCCCCCCCCCCCCCCCCCCCCCCCCCCCCCCCCCCCCCCCCCCCCCCCCCCCCCCCCCCCCCCCCCCCCCCCCCCCCCCCCCCCCCCCCCCCCCCCCCCCCCCCCCCCCCCCCCCCCCCCCCCCCCCCCCCCCCCCCCCCCCCCCCCCCCCCCCCCCCCCCCCCCCCCCCCCCCCCCCCCCCCCCCCCCCCCCCCCCCCCCCCCCCCCCCCCCCCCCCCCCCCCCCCCCCCCCCCCCCCCCCCCCCCCCCCCCCCCCCCCCCCCCCCCCCCCCCCCCCCCCCCCCCCCCCCCCCCCCCCCCCCCCCCCCCCCCCCCCCCCCCCCCCCCCCCCCCCCCCCCCCCCCCCCCCCCCCCCCCCCCCCCCCCCCCCCCCCCCCCCCCCCCCCCCCCCCCCCCCCCCCCCCCCCCCCCCCCCCCCCCCCCCCCCCCCCCCCCCCCCCCCCCCCCCCCCCCCCCCCCCCCCCCCCCCCCCCCCCCCCCCCCCCCCCCCCCCCCCCCCCCCCCCCCCCCCCCCCCCCCCCCCCCCCCCCCCCCCCCCCCCCCCCCCCCCCCCCCCCCCCCCCCCCCCCCCCCCCCCCCCCCCCCCCCCCCCCCCCCCCCCCCCCCCCCCCCCCCCCCCCCCCCCCCCCCCCCCCCCCCCCCCCCCCCCCCCCCCCCCCCCCCCCCCCCCCCCCCCCCCCCCCCCCCCCCCCCCCCCCCCCCCCCCCCCCCCCCCCCCCCCCCCCCCCCCCCCCCCCCCCCCCCCCCCCCCCCCCCCCCCCCCCCCCCCCCCCCCCCCCCCCCCCCCCCCCCCCCCCCCCCCCCCCCCCCCCCCCCCCCCCCCCCCCCCCCCCCCCCCCCCCCCCCCCCCCCCCCCCCCCCCCCCCCCCCTCACCACTTTGGTACTGTTGTGAACTCATTCTTTATTTATATTGGTGTAATATCTACTGTATTCCAACTTTTCCATGGTTCATACCCACCGATACTAGCTATAGATTCATCAAAATAAGCAAACAATACATAAAAAACAGAATCTATCAAAAACAGAACAGTCTGTGAAGATCTGAATTGTTCCAATACTTCTGTAACTCCAAAAATTCTGAAAAATTAGGACAACAGAGGCAATTCGTATATAAATCTTTTGGAAACAATTCAGAGTTATTCCATGCTCCAGTGAATTTATACAATTCTAGGACTGGGCGCAAAAGTTTCTGTTTTTCAGCAGGATCAAATCAACTATCACCGTAAGCCATCCCAAAGGTCTTACTTGGCACAAACACTAATTAAATCACAAAACCACATCTAACCAGAGGCTAGATGAAATATTTATTGCAAAACAGAACCTAAAAATCAAAAACAAAAAATAAAATTGGGTTGCCTCCCAACAAGCGCTATTGTTTAATGCCCTTAGCTAGGCATAAAACACGAATAGATCTAAGTATTATCATCTTTGGCATGCAATCCTTTGATTATACACTTAGGGTTCTTAATATATGCTTGGGTTTTATGATTGATCAAACTCCTAGGCAAGAATTCAAGAAATTCATTCGTGACGATAGGTTCCTTAATAATGTCGAGAAAGTTGGGGTGAACACTAATTGATTTGAGATTTTCATTGTTTTTACTAGAAGATTCACCCTTATTTTTAGGAACATAAGTAAACTTGGCAATCTTAGTAGGAGG
>JAAAWM010009370.1:0-22537 GCA_036873465.1 Thinopyrum obtusiflorum | reverse complement strand
CCGCCACCACCTCCTCCTCCTCCGGAGGCATGGCAAGCTGTGATGGCCGCAACCAATGCAAACACACAGTTGATCATGCTAATTCTTCGAGGGCGCAATCAAGCAAACCAAGGCAACCAAGGCAACAATCAGAATCACTTTGCTACACTCTACCAATTCCTTGCTAACGGGCCAAAGACTTTCAGCAATTGTGTTGAGGCAACTGATGCTGACGATTGGCTCGTGGATCTGTGCAAGCATTTCGAGTGCGGTAACGTTAGGCCTGAGGACTTTGTCAAGTTCGCATCCTTCCAACTCAAAGATCAAGCTGCAGAATGGTTCCAGCAGTACAAGGACTCCAGAGGTGGACGTGTTATTACCTGGGATGAATTCCGTCAAGACTTCAAAGCTCATCATATTCCCCAGAGCGTGGTTGAAAGCAAGCGTGAGGAATTCTGCAACCTAAAGCTATATCGGAGAGTTTAGGCCCCCCCCCCCCCCCCCCCCCCCCCCCCTGACGTAGAGTTTTGACTCTTCTCTTCTCAAATTTCACTAAAAAAATTTAGGATCACGCGGGTATCTTGGAATCGTTCCGATGGTTTTGTGACGAGAACATTGTCTAGGTGCCTCCTGTTAGGGGTTTTGTGGCAGTGTCCCGGGGAGTTGAGCTCCGAGGTGTTGTCGTCATAATTTTATCGTTGCAGTTCTGGAATACCTGAGTTTAGTACGCCGACATCGAAAATCTCTTTTAATGAGTTCGTTGGTGAGTTAACCTCGACGCAACCCAGTACTGGGGCGGGAGTTCGGGAGTATCGCCATAACTTGTATAACGGATGCTTTTCTAAGGTTGAGGTAGATGGTTTCCGAAGTTTTCTCGGTTATGTGTTGAAGGATGGATACAGTTGGATGTAGGATTCGCTAGATTTGGGTGAGATATTATGCTTCCCCTGTATCCCCAACACCTTATTGCATAACCGGAAAGGTTCGGGAGTTTCATAGGTGGGAATTCTTGTAGCTCTAGTTCTTCTTCCACGAATATTTGCTTTGAGATTGGGATTTCTTACCGACTATTCGTTCTTGATCCGTACCTTGTTGATTTGTTTCTCTACATGAATTCTAAGTGGCTTCTCAATTTATGGATATGTGACCATTTCAAGAGGAATGCATTCGTTCATTTTGTTCGGATGTAAAGACTTTATGTTGCAATTTTCTTTCTGTTGGATTCAGCTTCATTTTATCTGTCAATGTGCTAACGGTGGTTAACCTCTTCAGGATGGCTCCCGCTAAGAGCACCAATCAGAATCAGAATCAAGATCCGCCACCACCTCCTCCTCCTCCGGAGGCATGGCAAGCTGTGATGGCCGCACCCCCCCCCCCCCCCCCCCCCCCCCCCCCCCCCCCCCCCCCCCCCCCCCCCCCCCCCCCCCCCCCCCCCCCCCCCCCCCCCCCCCCCCCCCCCCCCCCCCCCCCCCCCCCCCCCCCCCCCCCCCCCCCCCCCCCCCCCCCCCCCCCCCCCCCCCCCCCCCCCCCCCCCCCCCCCCCCCCCCCCCCCCCCCCCCCCCCCCCCCCCCCCCCCCCCCCCCCCCCCCCCCCCCCCCCCCCCCCCCCCCCCCCCCCCCCCCCCCCCCCCCCCCCCCCCCCCCCCCCCCCCCCCCCCCCCCCCCCCCCCCCCCCCCCCCCCCCCCCCCCCCCCCCCCCCCCCCCCCCCCCCCCCCCCCCCCCCCCCCCCCCCCCCCCCCCCCCCCCCCCCCCCCCCCCCCCCCCCCCCCCCCCCCCCCCCCCCCCCCCCCCCCCCCCCCCCCCCCCCCCCCCCCCCCCCCCCCCCCCCCCCCCCCCCCCCCCCCCCCCCCCCCCCCCCCCCCCCCCCCCCCCCCCCCCCCCCCCCCCCCCCCCCCCCCCCCCCCCCCCCCCCCCCCCCCCCCCCCCCCCCCCCCCCCCCCCCCCCCCCCCCCCCCCCCCCCCCCCCCCCCCCCCCCCCCCCCCCCCCCCCCCCCCCCCCCCCCCCCCCCCCCCCCCCCCCCCCCCCCCCCCCCCCCCCCCCCCCCCCCCCCCCCCCCCCCCCCCCCCCCCCCCCCCCCCCCCCCCCCCCCCCCCCCCCCCCCCCCCCCCCCCCCCCCCCCCCCCCCCCCCCCCCCCCCCCCCCCCCCCCCCCCCCCCCCCCCCCCCCCCCCCCCCCCCCCCCCCCCCCTTAAACAGGAAAATAAAGTGCACCAAGTTAATCTATTCATTTTTCTACCCCATTTACATATAAAGTTTATTTAATTCGGAGCTACGGTTATTTAGTTATGAAATATATCATTTTAGCATGTTATTTATGCAAACTAATGCAAACAGCAAGTTAATCATTTTAAACATGGATGAAAGTAGCATAATATGAAGCTAGATGAAAATCTAAGCATTTTACATATATAAAACATTTACATATGATGCACGGTTCTGGAGTTATTAAATGCATGAACATGGAGGGGTTTTCTGCAAAATCGGTTTTCCTGGATAATTACTAAATTCGCAGAGATAAGAAAAGAAACACATGCGGGCCGAATCTGCAGGCTGGCCCAACAGGAGGAAAAACAAAGGAGGGGCGCTTGGGCGCTCACCATGGGCCAAGGCCCAGCTAGGATGGTGGAAAAGCAAGGCTGGCAGGCCGACGCAGAGGAGCTGCCGGGCCGAAGCAGAGGAGCGGCTGGGCCGGATCTGGCGAAGGGGAGGCGGCCCAGGTGCGTGCGGTCGAGGGGCATGGTCAACGCAGGCAGTGGATCGGGCGGGACATGGCGCTGGCCTCGTCCTCGAAGCAGAGGAAGCAGGTGCACGACGGCGCTGGGGACAGCAAGGAGGTGGCTTCGGTCGGTGGTTCGAGGGACTTGGCCGGCGGCGCGGCGTGGAGGCGAACGGAGGCCAGGCGCGACGGACGTGTGGCGATGGATCTTGGTGCGCTGGTGGAGTGGGCGGCGGCTGGCGCAGTGCCACACGGGAAGGAGGGCGCCGGTCGCCGCGTTCGTCAGAAGCTTCAGGGGACTTGGCGTTGGAAGACGACGGCGGGGCTGCGGGGAAGCTGGAGGGCGATGTGCTCCGGCGAGCTGAGGAGGTTTGGCAACGACGGGGATGGCTGGGAACCGACGGATCCATGGAGATGCGGTGGTGGCTCTGTTGCGGGGACGGACGCGCGCTCGGGCTGCAGCCATCCATGGCGACGTCGTGGGGCTCCTGCTCGAACAGAGAGACAGAGCCCCCCCCCCCCCCCCCCCCCCCCCCCCCCCCCCCCCCCCCCCCCCCCCCCCCCCCCCCCCCCCCCCCCCCCCCCCCCCCCCCCCCCCCCCCCCCCCCCCCCCCCCCCCCCCCCCCCCCCCCCCCCCCCCCCCCCCCCCCCCCCCCCCCCCCCCCCCCCCCCCCCCCCCCCCCCCCCCCCCCCCCCCCCCCCCCCCCCCCCCCCCCCCCCCCCCCCCCCCCCCCCCCCCCCCCCCCCCCCCCCCCCCCCCCCCCCCCCCCCCCCCCCCCCCCCCCCCCCCCCCCCCCCCCCCCCCCCCCCCCCCCCCCCCCCTTCCCCACTTCCTTTCCTCTGTGAACCACGTCCTAGATTTATGCTATACAACTATCCCCACTACTTTCCCCCATTCCTGTCCTCTTTGAACCACGTCTTAGATTCATGCGATACAACTTTCCCCACTACTTTCCCCCTTCCTTTCCTTTTTGAACCACGTCCTAGATTCATGCTATACAACTTTTCCCACTACTTTCCCCCATTCCTTTCCTCTTTGAACCACATCCTAGATTCATGGTATACAACTTTCCCCACTACTTTCCTGTTTGATCCAACACCTAGATTCGAGTGTAGAAGCGGAAAAAGCCCACATGCAACTAGAGCAATGCATGTGGAATAAGTAAATTATACCTTAAGGTTCTTGGGGTGTGGTTCGGTGGGCGACCGGAGGCCGTTTGACCCACACTATGTACGGCGGCAAAGAAGAAGGGGTCGGAGGCCCTCCCGCGCCGCCGCTGGGTGAAAGTGAACAGCTGCGCCGGTAGTGGATTCCCTCCCTCACCGACGGCGACAGCGTTAAGCCTCCTTCCCTTCCCGGCGGACGGCTCTTTGACCAGTAGTGAGGGGAGAGAGAGAGGCCAGCGAAGTCTTGTTTAGATCTGGAGAGGGTGAGAGAGTGTGAAGAGAGCAACTACAAGCAGACCAGCAGTGAGGGGAGAGAGAGGCCAACGAAGTCTTGTTTAGATCTGGAGAGGGTGAGAGAATGTGAAGAGAGCAACTACAAGCGCTGAGGCTCCAGCGTGTATATATATACTGGAGAGAGTGTGAAGAGTGCAAACCCTAGAAAACAAGCGCCGAGGCTGCAGCTTATACGTGATGAGGTGATTATACGGTCACTACGAGATCGTATAGCTCCGTATCCATCCATTTTGACCAGTCAAAGAATCCTCCTGGCACGAATTATGCTCAAGTGTAGTTATCGAACCCGAGACCTCAAGTTTGATGAGCGAACAGGCTAACCAGCTACACAACCCTCCCGTTATGTTCAACGAGAGGAAAATAACCTTTTATACATTCCTGCATTCATGTGACAAGCATGCCGTGTTTTTTGTGTGTGTGGGAGTCATTGGGATTTAAATCATAATCGTGTCATGTGGCTTTGGTGGTAAGACTATCCACAGTGGTGCAGAAATAATGCAGCCTTAGTCACCTTACCTCTCTCCACGTAGTACGTTGGGTCCCACCAGTCAGAGGGTGAAACAAACAAATTAATAAGAAAAATTAAAAGCGCCAGCGGTGCATCTTACCTCACACATCTCGCTACTGCTCGGGAACACTGTCCAATTGATCCGTCTGTTCGCTCACGTACTATTTTAAGTGAATCCTTATTATAACATGCACACAATTTTGGGCACTTGTATTCGACCTAAGTCAGTGTGCCACCGTATCTCGTATGACTCCCTCCGTCTAGGTGTAATAAGTCACGTTAGAAGGTGCAGCGGGACCAAGGTGCAAGCAGATTGGAGGAGAAGGAGAAACTTGACCGGTCATTCCTCCAATCAAAGCCCTGATTTCTGTCTCTAAACGCAACAATTAATCCAAACAACTAAGAGATGCCTCTTCTCTTCTTGTACGTACTCCATTTGTATCTCACTTCCTGTGGCTTCGCACTCGCACGATTTTCCTATTCTATGAACCTGTGTGTGCGTGTGCGTGTGCGTGTGTGTGTTTAACAGCATGTGTGTGTTAGAGAGAGCGACAAATCGACCTACTCCTACAGAGAGATGGTGTGTAGTGTATGATTTTAGCCGCGAGAGTCGGTGCATCCTCTCATTTCTGGGCGTCCGGTAGGGACAGGCGGACAGCTGCCACGCCCGCTCCTGACCAGCCTGGCCCACCCAAAGCCCCTCCATCACCCCCGCGCGCTTCCCGCCCGAAACGGTCAGCGCCGCTCCAAAGAATCGGTGCCGCATTCATGCCCGGGCAGAGCGGACGCGACCTCTCACTGGCGCCTGCGTTGAAGGGAGAAGCAGATTCAAGAGTGATGGTTGCTTCGTCCGTCCAACTTACTGCTGGGTCTATGTGATTTGACGGCTCATTGGTCATTATTACTGAGGTGGTAGGACTGCTGGATGTCCCACGCTTTCGGCGAAAGGAGGTTCTACTAGATTACAATTTTCTCCATTCTTACGGCAGAGGAGTGCAAGAGCAGTGAAAACACGCAGGCTCAGTGATTACATGGCCCACCTCACACTATCACCATATTTTCTGGACACCGTGCGACACCTAACTCTTTACATAGTACTACTTGTATAGTACGTACTGTAATTTATCAGCGAGATAGTACAATGCTATGAAGCTTCCAGCTTCTGTTACATGTATCTTGCGTCCAAGGTTGCCCGTTGCAACATTTCATCAAATACAAAGGAGACTAACATGCATGCTATTGTATCTCAATGATTGACAGATCATAGCAAATATGTACTCCCTCCGTTCCAAAATAAGTGTCTCAACTTTATGCTACATACGGAGCAAAATGAGTGAATCTACACTCTAAAATACGTCTATATACATCAGTGTTTGGAGTATGTACTAGTAGTTCATATTGAAATCTACTAAAGGACATATATATTCCAAACAATATGATAATCTCTCTAACCAAGGTAGTAGGGACGAGGAATAAACGGAGGGAGTACTAGTAAAATTTTCTCCTCGTCCTGTGAGCCACCGCGCGCATGGGCGAGGGAGCGGGCGTAAGGTGTATAGTACTACTACTACTCATGCAGTCCCTAGCCATTGAAACAGAGACAGCTAAAGAAAAAAATGATCCATGCAGTCCCTAGCCCTTGAACCGTAAACCCTAACCAGGCTTTAATTTGCTGGCAACGTCGGCGCTTCCTAAGAAATGAAGTTTGCAACCCTTTGACCATCGGATCATTTTGTGCAGTTTCACCAAAATCGAGATGAGCATCCCTGTGGCAAAGAAATTGAAGAAGCGTGATTAGAATAACATTACTGGGACTAGTTGATGAGACATAAACTCATCACAAATACAGTACGTAGAAGCCAGTAGAGGTATGTGCGGGGCAAAGAAGTAGAGAAATATCCACATGGAGTGATGTGGGCAGCTGGAGCAGTGGTGCAAGCCGGCTGTAAAGGGAGTTGTACCTGAGGGATGTCGGGACGTAGCTCAACCTAGAGGAGGGCAGCGGGAGGAGGCAACTACCCACGTCGCGGCAGTGAGCAATGGACGAAGGCAACCTCACCGGCTTTGTGAGAGAGAATGGCGGGGACCCCTGATCGGGATGTGCCGACAGTGGGTTTTCACCATCGGCAACGGCGACCACATCTACACTAAGCATCCACCCCTTCCCCCGGCGGACGTGATCCGCCGGGATGTTAGAGATGTGGCCACAGTGGTTTTGTGCGTGAGAGTGTGAAAACTGAAGAGAGCAACCCCAGCAAGCAACCGTGTAGGCTCGTCCTACCTATGTATATAGTGGAGCGGTTTCCTTTTCTCTCCATATGAACCTATTTATATTGCGTACGTGCCACTGAAGAAAAAAACTTTATTTATAAATGATGCGGCACCTACTACTCGTTCTCCTATAAACCTTGCGCTTGGCATCTCCAAACTATTAACCTTGTGATTGGCTCGTCGCCTCTTCAGGAAGTCGAGCAATAATGGTACTGCAGTATATATCGTTCTGGCTATATGAGACCGAATGAATTGCTGCACGTCCACCACGTGGCGAGGGTCGAGGGGCGAGGGAGAGTGCGTACTATTACGTCTGTTTCAATATGGACTACATAAGGAGCAAAATGAGTGAATCTACACTCTAAAATACGTCTATATACATCAGTGTTTGGAGTATGTACTAGTAGTTCATATTGAAATCTACTAAAGGACATATATTCCAAACAATATGATAATCTCTCTAACCAAGGTAGTAGGGACGAGAAGTAAACGGAGGGAGTACTAGTAAAATTTTCTCCTCGTCCTGCGAGCCACCGCCCCCCCCCCCCCCCCCCCCCCCCCCCCCCCCCCCCCCCCCCCCCCCCCCCCCCCCCCCCCCCCCCCCCCCCCCCCCCCCCCCCCCCCCCCCCCCCCCCCCCCCCCCCCCCCCCCCCCCCCCCCCCCCCCCCCCCCCCCCCCCCCCCCCCCCCCCCCCCCCCCCCCCCCCCCCCCCCCCCCCCCCCCCCCCCCCCCCCCCCCCCCCCCCCCCCCCCCCCCCCCCCCCCCCCCCCCCCCCCCCCCCCCCCCCCCCCCCCCCCCCCCCCCCCCCCCCCCCCCCCCCCCCCCCCCCCCCCCCCCCCCCCCCCCCCCCCCCCCCCCCCCCCCCCCCCCCCCCCCCCCCCCCCCCCCCCCCCCCCCCCCCCCCCCCCCCCCCCCCCCCCCCCCCCCCCCCCCCCCCCCCCCCCCCCCCCCCCCCCCCCCCCCCCCCCCCCCCCCCCCCCCCCCCCCCCCCCCCCCCCCCCCCCCCCCCCCCCCCCCCCCCCCCCCCCCCCCCCCCCCCCCCCCCCCCCCCCCCCCCCCCCCCCCCCCCCCCCCCCCCCCCCCCCCCCCCCCCCCCCCCCCCCCCCCCCCCCCCCCCCCCCCCCCCCCCCCCCCCCCCCCCCCCCCCCCCCCCCCCCCCCCCCCCCCCCCCCCCCCCCCCCCCCCCCCCCCCCCCCCCCCCCCCCCCCCCCCCCCCCCCCCCCCCCCCCCCCCCCCCCCCCCCCCCCCCCCCCCCCCCCCCCCCCCCCCCCCCCCCCCCCCCCCCCCCCCCCCCCCCCCCCCCCCCCCCCCCCCCCCCCCCCCCCCCCCCCCCCCCCCCCCCCCCCCCCCCCCCCCCCCCCCCCCCCCCCCCCCCCCCCCCCCCCCCCCCCCCCCCCCCCCCCCCCCCCCCCCCCCCCCCCCCCCCCCCCCCCCCCCCCCCCCCCCCCCCCCCCCCCCCCCCCCCCCCCCCCCCCCCCCCCCCCCCCCCCCCCCCCCCCCCCCCCCCCCCCCCCCCCCCCCCCCCCCCCCCCCCCCCCCCCCCCCCCCCCCCCCCCCCCCCCCCCCCCCCCCCCCCCCCCCCCCCCCCCCCCCCCCCCCCCCCCCCCCCCCCCCCCCCCCCCCCCCCCCCCCCCCCCCCCCCCCCCCCCCCCCCCCCCCCCCCCCCCCCCCCCCCCCCCCCCCCCCCCCCCCCCCCCCCCCCCCCCCCCCCCCCCCCCCCCCCCCCCCCCCCCCCCCCCCCCCCCCCCCCCCCCCCCCCCCCCCCCCCCCCCCCCCCCCCCCCCCCCCCCCCCCCCCCCCCCCCCCCCCCCCCCCCCCCCCCCCCCCCCCCCCCCCCCCCCCCCCCCCCCCCCCCCCCCCCCCCCCCCCCCCCCCCCCCCCCCCCCCCCCCCCCCCCCCCCCCCCCCCCCCCCCCCCCCCCCCCCCCCCCCCCCCCCCCCCCCCCCCCCCCCCCCCCCCCCCCCCCCCCCCCCCCCCCCCCCCCCCCCCCCCCCCCCCCCCCCCCCCCCCCCCCCCCCCCCCCCCCCCCCCCCCCCCCCCCCCCCCCCCCCCCCCCCCCCCCCCCCCCCCCCCCCCCCCCCCCCCCCCCCCCCCCCCCCCCCCCCCCCCCCCCCCCCCCCCCCCCCCCCCCCCCCCCCCCCCCCCCCCCCCCCCCCCCCCCCCCCCCCCCCCCCCCCCCCCCCCCCCCCCCCCCCCCCCCCCCCCCCCCCCCCCCCCCCCCCCCCCCCCCCCCCCCCCCCCCCCCCCCCCCCCCCCCCCCCCCCCCCCCCCCCCCCCCCCCCCCCCCCCCCCCCCCCCCCCCCCCCCCCCCCCCCCCCCCCCCCCCCCCCCCCCCCCCCCCCCCCCCCCCCCCCCCCCCCCCCCCCCCCCCCCCCCCCCCCCCCCCCCCCCCCCCCCCCCCCCCCCCCCCCCCCCCCCCCCCCCCCCCCCCCCCCCCCCCCCCCCCCCCCCCCCCCCCCCCCCCCCCCCCCCCCCCCCCCCCCCCCCCCCCCCCCCCCCCCCCCCCCCCCCCCCCCCCCCCCCCCCCCCCCCCCCCCCCCCCCCCCCCCCCCCCCCCCCCCCCCCCCCCCCCCCCCCCCCCCCCCCCCCCCCCCCCCCCCCCCCCCCCCCCCCCCCCCCCCCCCCCCCCCCCCCCCCCCCCCCCCCCCCCCCCCCCCCCCCCCCCCCCCCCCCCCCCCCCCCCCCCCCCCCCCCCCCCCCCCCCCCCCCCCCCCCCCCCCCCCCCCCCCCCCCCCCCCCCCCCCCCCCCCCCCCCCCCCCCCCCCCCCCCCCCCCCCCCCCCCCCCCCCCCCCCCCCCCCCCCCCCCCCCCCCCCCCCCCCCCCCCCCCCCCCCCCCCCCCCCCCCCCCCCCCCCCCCCCCCCCCCCCCCCCCCCCCCCCCCCCCCCCCCCCCCCCCCCCCCCCCCCCCCCCCCCCCCCCCCCCCCCCCCCCCCCCCCCCCCCCCCCCCCCCCCCCCCCCCCCCCCCCCCCCCCCCCCCCCCCCCCCCCCCCCCCCCCCCCCCCCCCCCCCCCCCCCCCCCCCCCCCCCCCCCCCCCCCCCCCCCCCCCCCCCCCCCCCCCCCCCCCCCCCCCCCCCCCCCCCCCCCCCCCCCCCCCCCCCCCCCCCCCCCCCCCCCCCCCCCCCCCCCCCCCCCCCCCCCCCCCCCCCCCCCCCCCCCCCCCCCCCCCCCCCCCCCCCCCCCCCCCCCCCCCCCCCCCCCCCCCCCCCCCCCCCCCCCCCCCCCCCCCCCCCCCCCCCCCCCCCCCCCCCCCCCCCCCCCCCCCCCCCCCCCCCCCCCCCCCCCCCCCCCCCCCCCCCCCCCCCCCCCCCCCCCCCCCCCCCCCCCCCCCCCCCCCCCCCCCCCCCCCCCCCCCCCCCCCCCCCCCCCCCCCCCCCCCCCCCCCCCCCCCCCCCCCCCCCCCCCCCCCCCCCCCCCCCCCCCCCCCCCCCCCCCCCCCCCCCCCCCCCCCCCCCCCCCCCCCCCCCCCCCCCCCCCCCCCCCCCCCCCCCCCCCCCCCCCCCCCCCCCCCCCCCCCCCCCCCCCCCCCCCCCCCCCCCCCCCCCCCCCCCCCCCCCCCCCCCCCCCCCCCCCCCCCCCCCCCCCCCCCCCCCCCCCCCCCCCCCCCCCCCCCCCCCCCCCCCCCCCCCCCCCCCCCCCCCCCCCCCCCCCCCCCCCCCCCCCCCCCCCCCCCCCCCCCCCCCCCCCCCCCCCCCCCCCCCCCCCCCCCCCCCCCCCCCCCCCCCCCCCCCCCCCCCCCCCCCCCCCCCCCCCCCCCCCCCCCCCCCCCCCCCCCCCCCCCCCCCCCCCCCCCCCCCCCCCCCCCCCCCCCCCCCCCCCCCCCCCCCCCCCCCCCCCCCCCCCCCCCCCCCCCCCCCCCCCCCCCCCCCCCCCCCCCCCCCCCCCCCCCCCCCCCCCCCCCCCCCCCCCCCCCCCCCCCCCCCCCCCCCCCCCCCCCCCCCCCCCCCCCCCCCCCCCCCCCCCCCCCCCCCCCCCCCCCCCCCCCCCCCCCCCCCCCCCCCCCCCCCCCCCCCCCCCCCCCCCCCCCCCCCCCCCCCCCCCCCCCCCCCCCCCCCCCCCCCCCCCCCCCCCCCCCCCCCCCCCCCCCCCCCCCCCCCCCCCCCCCCCCCCCCCCCCCCCCCCCCCCCCCCCCCCCCCCCCCCCCCCCCCCCCCCCCCCCCCCCCCCCCCCCCCCCCCCCCCCCCCCCCCCCCCCCCCCCCCCCCCCCCCCCCCCCCCCCCCCCCCCCCCCCCCCCCCCCCCCCCCCCCCCCCCCCCCCCCCCCCCCCCCCCCCCCCCCCCCCCCCCCCCCCCCCCCCCCCCCCCCCCCCCCCCCCCCCCCCCCCCCCCCCCCCCCCCCCCCCCCCCCCCCCCCCCCCCCCCCCCCCCCCCCCCCCCCCCCCCCCCCCCCCCCCCCCCCCCCCCCCCCCCCCCCCCCCCCCCCCCCCCCCCCCCCCCCCCCCCCCCCCCCCCCCCCCCCCCCCCCCCCCCCCCCCCCCCCCCCCCCCCCCCCCCCCCCCCCCCCCCCCCCCCCCCCCCCCCCCCCCCCCCCCCCCCCCCCCCCCCCCCCCCCCCCCCCCCCCCCCCCCCCCCCCCCCCCCCCCCCCCCCCCCCCCCCCCCCCCCCCCCCCCCCCCCCCCCCCCCCCCCCCCCCCCCCCCCCCCCCCCCCCCCCCCCCCCCCCCCCCCCCCCCCCCCCCCCCCCCCCCCCCCCCCCCCCCCCCCCCCCCCCCCCCCCCCCCCCCCCCCCCCCCCCCCCCCCCCCCCCCCCCCCCCCCCCCCCCCCCCCCCCCCCCCCCCCCCCCCCCCCCCCCCCCCCCCCCCCCCCCCCCCCCCCCCCCCCCCCCCCCCCCCCCCCCCCCCCCCCCCCCCCCCCCCCCCCCCCCCCCCCCCCCCCCCCCCCCCCCCCCCCCCCCCCCCCCCCCCCCCCCCCCCCCCCCCCCCCCCCCCCCCCCCCCCCCCCCCCCCCCCCCCCCCCCCCCCCCCCCCCCCCCCCCCCCCCCCCCCCCCCCCCCCCCCCCCCCCCCCCCCCCCCCCCCCCCCCCCCCCCCCCCCCCCCCCCCCCCCCCCCCCCCCCCCCCCCCCCCCCCCCCCCCCCCCCCCCCCCCCCCCCCCCCCCCCCCCCCCCCCCCCCCCCCCCCCCCCCCCCCCCCCCCCCCCCCCCCCCCCCCCCCCCCCCCCCCCCCCCCCCCCCCCCCCCCCCCCCCCCCCCCCCCCCCCCCCCCCCCCCCCCCCCCCCCCCCCCCCCCCCCCCCCCCCCCCCCCCCCCCCCCCCCCCCCCCCCCCCCCCCCCCCCCCCCCCCCCCCCCCCCCCCCCCCCCCCCCCCCCCCCCCCCCCCCCCCCCCCCCCCCCCCCCCCCCCCCCCCCCCCCCCCCCCCCCCCCCCCCCCCCCCCCCCCCCCCCCCCCCCCCCCCCCCCCCCCCCCCCCCCCCCCCCCCCCCCCCCCCCCCCCCCCCCCCCCCCCCCCCCCCCCCCCCCCCCCCCCCCCCCCCCCCCCCCCCCCCCCCCCCCCCCCCCCCCCCCCCCCCCCCCCCCCCCCCCCCCCCCCCCCCCCCCCCCCCCCCCCCCCCCCCCCCCCCCCCCCCCCCCCCCCCCCCCCCCCCCCCCCCCCCCCCCCCCCCCCCCCCCCCCCCCCCCCCCCCCCCCCCCCCCCCCCCCCCCCCCCCCCCCCCCCCCCCCCCCCCCCCCCCCCCCCCCCCCCCCCCCCCCCCCCCCCCCCCCCCCCCCCCCCCCCCCCCCCCCCCCCCCCCCCCCCCCCCCCCCCCCCCCCCCCCCCCCCCCCCCCCCCCCCCCCCCCCCCCCCCCCCCCCCCCCCCCCCCCCCCCCCCCCCCCCCCCCCCCCCCCCCCCCCCCCCCCCCCCCCCCCCCCCCCCCCCCCCCCCCCCCCCCCCCCCCCCCCCCCCCCCCCCCCCCCCCCCCCCCCCCCCCCCCCCCCCCCCCCCCCCCCCCCCCCCCCCCCCCCCCCCCCCCCCCCCCCCCCCCCCCCCCCCCCCCCCCCCCCCCCCCCCCCCCCCCCCCCCCCCCCCCCCCCCCCCCCCCCCCCCCCCCCCCCCCCCCCCCCCCCCCCCCCCCCCCCCCCCCCCCCCCCCCCCCCCCCCCCCCCCCCCCCCCCCCCCCCCCCCCCCCCCCCCCCCCCCCCCCCCCCCCCCCCCCCCCCCCCCCCCCCCCCCCCCCCCCCCCCCCCCCCCCCCCCCCCCCCCCCCCCCCCCCCCCCCCCCCCCCCCCCCCCCCCCCCCCCCCCCCCCCCCCCCCCCCCCCCCCCCCCCCCCCCCCCCCCCCCCCCCCCCCCCCCCCCCCCCCCCCCCCCCCCCCCCCCCCCCCCCCCCCCCCCCCCCCCCCCCCCCCCCCCCCCCCCCCCCCCCCCCCCCCCCCCCCCCCCCCCCCCCCCCCCCCCCCCCCCCCCCCCCCCCCCCCCCCCCCCCCCCCCCCCCCCCCCCCCCCCCCCCCCCCCCCCCCCCCCCCCCCCCCCCCCCCCCCCCCCCCCCCCCCCCCCCCCCCCCCCCCCCCCCCCCCCCCCCCCCCCCCCCCCCCCCCCCCCCCCCCCCCCCCCCCCCCCCCCCCCCCCCCCCCCCCCCCCCCCCCCCCCCCCCCCCCCCCCCCCCCCCCCCCCCCCCCCCCCCCCCCCCCCCCCCCCCCCCCCCCCCCCCCCCCCCCCCCCCCCCCCCCCCCCCCCCCCCCCCCCCCCCCCCCCCCCCCCCCCCCCCCCCCCCCCCCCCCCCCCCCCCCCCCCCCCCCCCCCCCCCCCCCCCCCCCCCCCCCCCCCCCCCCCCCCCCCCCCCCCCCGAACAAAGAGCTTACGCGTGCCCTGGGAAATCCTGAACACCCGGGAAGAACACGAGGCAAGGGCGCTATTCCGTGGTATGAGGGGTTTTCAGACTGGAATGCCGACTACAGAACCCGTGCGAGAAAGAAGATTGCAGAGGAGAAGAAGAGGAAGATGGAGGAGGAGCAGAGGAAGCTGGACTATGAACGCCTTCAAGGCCTAGAATCAGCGCATGCGGACTTGGCAGTCAAATTCCAGCGGCAGCAGGAGCAGATCGACTCACTTAGCCAGCAAAGGGGGCCTCAGCAGTTGCAGCAGCTAGTGGATGATCCAACATTGGATAGCACCGTCCCATCCATGCCGAGAAGCAGCGTGGGTTCCACCCCGGGCGATGCATTGCTGGATAGCTACCCAGTGGATGACATCATGGAGAACACTAACTGCGAGCTACACTTCAAAATGAAGAACATATCCATGAAGGTGGCGGACGCCGTTGCTTTTACAAATCCCCCTGAGGCAACCTTCCATTGCAACCCGATTCCAGCGGGCTATGCTCGTGTCTTGGTTGATGAGGTGGTGGACCAATATTCAGGGCTAGAGCTTGACATTCTTGGAGGTGACGAGGAGCACACACTGGGAGAGGCCAACCATCCTATCATCCTATGGAGAAAGGATTGCATCATCTTTCGAAGCCCCCCCCCCCCCCCCCCCCCCCCCCCCCCCCCCCCCGTCAGCAGACTCCCGCTCCTCCAAGTCCACCAACGGGTCAGGCCACTCCTCCTCCTCCAAGTCCGGCAAAGCGTCAGGCCACTCCTCCTCCAAGTCCGACACAGCGTCAGACCACTCCTCCTCCCAGTCCGGCGTCAGGCCACTCCTCCTCCAAGTCCGACACAGCGTCAGACCACTCCTCCTCCCAGTCCGGCACAACTTCAGGCCACTCCTCCTCCAAGTCCGGCACAGCTTCAGGCCACTCCTCCTCCTCCAACAAAGCCACGTTAGCCGTCTCCGCCGCCCCCCCCCCCCCCCCCCCCCCCCCCCCCCCCCCCCCCCCCGTAGCGGTACGAGTCGAGGTAGTACAGGAAGTACAGGCGGAGGCAAGCGATATAAATATGGTCCAAGCCTCAAGCCTCTTCCGCAGAGGTCTTATGACAGGTCCGAGGAGGAAATCACAGCCATATCGAAGGCCGAGGTGGAAGCCCATTTTGCACCGAAACCGCCACCGCCGCCAAGGGAGAAAGTGTGCCTGAGGAAACGATTGACCACTTCATTCGTATGGCTCAACCACCAGCTTCCAAGCCTGTTGACACAGACTATGAGCGCCACATCAGGAAGTTAAATCGAGCACGTCTACAAAGGGAGGCGAGCACGTCTACATCGGGATCGAGCAAACAAGAAGCAGCTGCCAAAAAATGCGGGAAAACCATTCCCCAGCTGGGAGAACAGGCGGCGCAATCGATCCCCTCGCTTGTTGTGCCAACAACAGGTGACAGTACGCGCGCCCAATATTATTGTGGGCAAACAGTGCATGTTCCCGAGGTGGGCAATGTGGTAATAACGGAGGAGCATATAATGCAGGCTGAAGTTCTCAACATCACTGTTGGACAACTCCTCGAGATCGAGCCCATGCCTTTGCTTAGAGAGGATGAAGTAAAACGGAAATATGTCCGGGGCCAACCTTTGGTCGCGCCAGACAAGGTCAAGAACCTCCCAACGAGAATGTATGAATTGCATCAATGGTACATGAACATTACCAAGATTTCAGATCGATTGTCCCTCATGGTGAATGTCAAGCAGGACCATTACTACCATGAGAAAGCTGTGTCCGTTGAGTATTTAGAACTGTTTCAGTTATACAATCAAGACGCACTCGACAAATCTCCCCCCCCCCCCCCCCCCCCCCCCCCCCCCCCCCCCCCCCCCCCCCCCCCCCCCCCCCCCCCCCCCCCCCCCCCCCCCCCCCCCCCCCCCCCCCCCCCCCCCCCCCCCCCCCCCCCCCCCCCCCCCCCCCCCCCCCCCCCCCCCCCCCCCCCCCCCCCCCCCCCCCCCCCCCCCCCCCCCCCCCCCCCCCCCCCCCCCCCCCCCCCCCCCCCCCCCCCCCCCCCCCCCCCCCCCCCCCCCCCCCCCCCCCCCCCCCCCCCCCCCCCCCCCCCCCCCCCCCCCCCCCCCCCCCCCCCCCCCCCCCCCCCCCCCCCCCCCCCCCCCCCCCCCCCCCCCCCCCCCCCCCCCCCCCCCCCCCCCCCCCCCCCCCCCCCCCCCCCCCCCCCCCCCCCCCCCCCCCCCCCCCCCCCCCCCCCCCCCCCCCCCCCCCCCCCCCCCCCCCCCCCCCCCCCCCCCCCCCCCCCCCCCCCCCCCCCCCCCCCCCCCCCCCCCCCCCCCCCCCCCCCCCCCCCCCCCCCCCCCCCCCCCCCCCCCCCCCCCCCCCCCCCCCCCCCCCCCCCCCCCGCCCGTGCTGCCCGACGGCGCGGCCTCGCCGGAGCTCCGGGGATTCGTCGCCTCGTGCCTGCAAAAGGACTACCGCAACAGGGCGTCCGTGGCGGAGCTGCTTGCTCACCCATTCGTCGCCGAGAGGGACGTGGGCGGTGTCGAAACGCGCGCTCCGGAAGCTGGTCGCCGACGCCTCGTCGTCGTTGTAGTGCCGGGATACGTGATCCCGCTGGGCGGCAGAGCCATGCATGCACATACAGTACATAGGATCAGTTTTGCTAGCCATGTACGGTGCTACATAGGATGCAGGGCATGACACATGAGTAGTTAGTTTAGTGATGACGACCTAGGAATACTTAGTCGCTTGTTCAGACATATATAGGTGATGTTTTAGCATTTGGGACTAGAAGATGCATTTTTGCATCAGGTGGAAACGGATCAGCTAGCGGCGATCTGCGATGCGAGCAGAGACGGCGAGACTTGGTCGATGAAGGCCTTCTTCTCCCGATCGACGAATAACGTAAGGTGGCCTTCTTTGTCGTATTCGGATGGATGGATGGATGGATGGACGGATCGAAGGTCATAGATCCCAAAGGAGAATATCATTACCCGCTACCGCCCCCATGAACCACTCTCAATTGTCATCGTGCTCCGAAGGCACCAAGGCAAATGCCACTGGCTCCGAAGGCAACATGTAGGAGAAATTGTATATACCTAATTGTATATCCCCCCCCCCCCCCCCCCCCCCCCCCCCCCCCCCCCCCCCCCCCCCCCCCCCCCCCCCCCCCCCCCCCCCCCCCCCCCCCCCCCCCCCCCCCCCCCCCCCCCCCCCCCCCCCCCCCCCCCCCCCCCCCCCCCCCCCCCCCCCCCCCCCCCCCCCCCCCCCCCCCCCCCCCCCCCCCCCCCCCCCCCCCCCCCCCCCCCCCCCCCCCCCCCCCCCCCCCCCCCCCCCCCCCCCCCCCCCCCCCCCCCCCCCCCCCCCCCCCCCCCCCCCCCCCCCCCCCCCCCCCCCCCCCCCCCCCCCCCCCCCCCCCCCCCCCCCCCCCCCCCCCCCCCCCCCCCCCCCCCCCCCCCCCCCCCCCCCCCCCCCCCCCCCCCCCCCCCCCCCCCCCCCCCCCCCCCCCCCCCCCCCCCCCCCCCCCCCCCCCCCCCCCCCCCCCCCCCCCCCCCCCCCCCCCCCCCCCCCCCCCCCCCCCCCCCCCCCCCCCCCCCCCCCCCCCCCCCCCCCCCCCCCCCCCCCCCCCCCCCCCCCCCCCCCCCCCCCCCCCCCCCCCCCCCCCCCCCCCCCCCCCCCCCCCCCCCCCCCCCCCCCCCCCCCCCCCCCCCCCCCCCCCCCCCCCCCCCCCCCCCCCCCCCCCCCCCCCCCCCCCCCCCCCCCCCCCCCCCCCCCCCCCCCCCCCCCCCCCCCCCCCCCCCCCCCCCCCCCCCCCCCCCCCCCCCCCCCCCCCCCCCCCCCCCCCCCCCCCCCCCCCCCCCCCCCCCCCCCCCCCCCCCCCCCCCCCCCCCCCCCCCCCCCCCCCCCCCCCCCCCCCCCCCCCCCCCCCCCCCCCCCCCCCCCCCCCCCCCCCCCCCCCCCCCCCCCCCCCCCCCCCCCCCCCCCCCCCCCCCCCCCCCCCCCCCCCCCCCCCCCCCCCCCCCCCCCCCCCCCCCCCCCCCCCCCCCCCCCCCCCCCCCCCCCCCCCCCCCCCCCCCCCCCCCCCCCCCCCCCCCCCCCCCCCCCCCCCCCCCCCCCCCCCCCCCCCCCCCCCCCCCCCCCCCCCCCCCCCCCCCCCCCCCCCCCCCCCCCCCCCCCCCCCCCCCCCCCCCCCCCCCCCCCCCCCCCCCCCCCCCCCCCCCCCCCCCCCCCCCCCCCCCCCCCCCCCCCCCCCCCCCCCCCCCCCCCCCCCCCCCCCCCCCCCCCCCCCCCCCCCCCCCCCCCCCCCCCCCCCCCCCCCCCCCCCCCCCCCCCCCCCCCCCCCCCCCCCCCCCCCCCCCCCCCCCCCCCCCCCCCCCCCCCCCCCCCCCCCCCCCCCCCCCCCCCCCCCCCCCCCCCCCCCCCCCCCCCCCCCCCCCCCCCCCCCCCCCCCCCCCCCCCCCCCCCCCCCCCCCCCCCCCCCCCCCCCCCCCCCCCCCCCCCCCCCCCCCCCCCCCCCCCCCCCCCCCCCCCCCCCCCCCCCCCCCCCCCCCCCCCCCCCCCCCCCCCCCCCCCCCCCCCCCCCCCCCCCCCCCCCCCCCCCCCCCCCCCCCCCCCCCCCCCCCCCCCCCCCCCCCCCCCCCCCCCCCCCCCCCCCCCCCCCCCCCCCCCCCCCCCCCCCCCCCCCCCCCCCCCCCCCCCCCCCCCCCCCCCCCCCCCCCCCCCCCCCCCCCCCCCCCCCCCCCCCCCCCCCCCCCCCCCCCCCCCCCCCCCCCCCCCCCCCCCCCCCCCCCCCCCCCCCCCCCCCCCCCCCCCCCCCCCCCCCCCCCCCCCCCCCCCCCCCCCCCCCCCCCCCCCCCCCCCCCCCCCCCCCCCCCCCCCCCCCCCCCCCCCCCCCCCCCCCCCCCCCCCCCCCCCCCCCCCCCCCCCCCCCCCCCCCCCCCCCCCCCCCCCCCCCCCCCCCCCCCCCCCCCCCCCCCCCCCCCCCCCCCCCCCCCCCCCCCCCCCCCCCCCCCCCCCCCCCCCCCCCCCCCCCCCCCCCCCCCCCCCCCCCCCCCCCCCCCCCCCCCCCCCCCCCCCCCCCCCCCCCCCCCCCCCCCCCCCCCCCCCCCCCCCCCCCCCCCCCCCCCCCCCCCCCCCCCCCCCCCCCCCCCCCCCCCCCCCCCCCCCCCCCCCCCCCCCCCCCCCCCCCCCCCCCCCCCCCCCCCCCCCCCCCCCCCCCCCCCCCCCCCCCCCCCCCCCCCCCCCCCCCCCCCCCCCCCCCCCCCCCCCCCCCCCCCCCCCCCCCCCCCCCCCCCCCCCCCCCCCCCCCCCCCCCCCCCCCCCCCCCCCCCCCCCCCCCCCCCCCCCCCCCCCCCCCCCCCCCCCCCCCCCCCCCCCCCCCCCCCCCCCCCCCCCCCCCCCCCCCCCCCCCCCCCCCCCCCCCCCCCCCCCCCCCCCCCCCCCCCCCCCCCCCCCCCCCCCCCCCCCCCCCCCCCCCCCCCCCCCCCCCCCCCCCCCCCCCCCCCCCCCCCCCCCCCCCCCCCCCCCCCCCCCCCCCCCCCCCCCCCCCCCCCCCCCCCCCCCCCCCCCCCCCCCCCCCCCCCCCCCCCCCCCCCCCCCCCCCCCCCCCCCCCCCCCCCCCCCCCCCCCCCCCCCCCCCCCCCCCCCCCCCCCCCCCCCCCCCCCCCCCCCCCCCCCCCCCCCCCCCCCCCCCCCCCCCCCCCCCCCCCCCCCCCCCCCCCCCCCCCCCCCCCCCCCCCCCCCCCCCCCCCCCCCCCCCCCCCCCCCCCCCCCCCCCCCCCCCCCCCCCCCCCCCCCCCCCCCCCCCCCCCCCCCCCCCCCCCCCCCCCCCCCCCCCCCCCCCCCCCCCCCCCCCCCCCCCCCCCCCCCCCCCCCCCCCCCCCCCCCCCCCCCCCCCCCCCCCCCCCCCCCCCCCCCCCCCCCCCCCCCCCCCCCCCCCCCCCCCCCCCCCCCCCCCCCCCCCCCCCCCCCCCCCCCCCCCCCCCCCCCCCCCCCCCCCCCCCCCCCCCCCCCCCCCCCCCCCCCCCCCCCCCCCCCCCCCCCCCCCCCCCCCCCCCCCCCCCCCCCCCCCCCCCCCCCCCCCCCCCCCCCCCCCCCCCCCCCCCCCCCCCCCCCCCCCCCCCCCCCCCCCCCCCCCCCCCCCCCCCCCCCCCCCCCCCCCCCCCCCCCCCCCCCCCCCCCCCCCCCCCCCCCCCCCCCCCCCCCCCCCCCCCCCCCCCCCCCCCCCCCCCCCCCCCCCCCCCCCCCCCCCCCCCCCCCCCCCCCCCCCCCCCCCCCCCCCCCCCCCCCCCCCCCCCCCCCCCCCCCCCCCCCCCCCCCCCCCCCCCCCCCCCCCCCCCCCCCCCCCCCCCCCCCCCCCCCCCCCCCCCCCCCCCCCCCCCCCCCCCCCCCCCCCCCCCCCCCCCCCCCCCCCCCCCCCCCCCCCCCCCCCCCCCCCCCCCCCCCCCCCCCCCCCCCCCCCCCCCCCCCCCCCCCCCCCCCCCCCCCCCCCCCCCCCCCCCCCCCCCCCCCCCCCCCCCCCCCCCCCCCCCCCCCCCCCCCCCCCCCCCCCCCCCCCCCCCCCCCCCCCCCCCCCCCCCCCCCCCCCCCCCCCCCCCCCCCCCCCCCCCCCCCCCCCCCCCCCCCCCCCCCCCCCCCCCCCCCCCCCCCCCCCCCCCCCCCCCCCCCCCCCCCCCCCCCCCCCCCCCCCCCCCCCCCCCCCCCCCCCCCCCCCCCCCCCCCCCCCGGCCATATACCGGAGAGCTTCGGCAACCTCACGTCGCTGGTGGCGCTGGACCTCTCCATCAACTCCATCTCCGGCTCGATTCCGGCGGCTCTCGGGCGGCTAGCAGAGCTGCAGGAGCTGAGGCTCACTCAGGCCTGAGCTAATCCTTTCAGCATGAGGGTAGTTGCTTCCTCGCGTGGTAGTCCTTACTACTCACCACTTGGACCGCATGGACATACTGACCCACCCAAATTGCATGATCAGTGGTGCCATCATATTATAACAGTTTGTGATTTTAAAGTTTGGCTGGAAAGGATGGGCGATAATCCGATCCGAGAAGCAAGAAGGGACAACACAAATGGGCTCCCAACTGCTCAGAGCGTGTCAATGGTACGATGTGCATCATCAATGCCGGTAGTCTATTTTGATCCTGGGTTTAATCCTTGTCCCGTATGTACCCTATTCTGATCCTCGCTCCGTCCCATGAGCAACCCTATACAGGGTCAGCCTGTTTCTGCTCCGTTAGTGATCATGCACAACGTGATTGTAGAGGGTGAGGCTGAAGATGTTGCCGCAATTCTAGAATTTGAGAGTATGGGTGATCCTACCGAACATCCAGATAGAAATCCGGCCACGTTTGATGAGTTTGTTCAAATGCATCAACAAATTTAGCATCGGGCAACTTAATGAAGATTTGGTTTTGATGAGTTTGTTCAAATGTATCACTGTTCATGGATTGGTTCTCACCCATATGCGGCCCGATATGATGCCCGGTTTGAAGGTTGACGTTAGAGATGTCCTAACCAATTTTTAAAAGAGAGTTGAGCATAACTGGGCCCAATTTTTTTTTTAAATAGTACTAGATGACGAAGGAAAGTGACATATGGGTCCAAAAGTATGTGCTAACAACTCCCGCAAAAAATGTGCTAGGGGACCAGAGAATCATATTTAGTAAATTAAAAATGGAAATGAGCTTTTTAGAGGTGGGGCCGTTTGGCATTGCATGATAGTGGCTTGCTTATACAAGTATATATACGCGTACAACATGCATGTACCCATCATGGTCACATACCAAAGAGGTTTTGTGCGTCCGTGCGTGCGCTCGGCTAGGAGCAAATCGATCCCATCACCCCTGATGCCATTGTTTCGGTCGCCGCCGGTGACGACGACAAGCCCAATGCACCACCACCACCTTGTCTTCCTCCCCACCTTACTGCTCGTCGTAGTCCACTTCATTTGCGCAGCCGCCTCCTCGTCCACTTCTCCGAACACCGAGGTCGCCTTTCTCTTCTCATGGCTCGGCACGTCCCCAGCGCGGCCGCCCGACTGGTCGCCGGCGTCGGCGACCCCTTGCAGGTGGTCCCACGTCGGCTGCGACGCTGCTGGCGCGGCAGTCACGTCGATCACCTTCCAGTCCGTCCACCTCGCCGTGCCGCTGACGGCAGGGCTCTGCGCCGCGCTGCCGGGTCTCCTTAGCTTCATTGTCTCCAAGGCCAACCTCACCGGCGGCATCCCGGAGGACCTGGCCCTTTGCCGCCGTCTCGCCGTGCTCGACCTCAGCGATAACTCTCTCACGGGCCCCGTACCGGCGTCGCTCGGCAACTTGACGGCATCCCTGAAAAACCTGCTCCTCTTTGACAACCGCCTCTCCGGAGAGCTCCCGGCGTCCCTCGGTGGGCTGCGGCTGCTTGAGTCATTCCGTGCCGGCGGCAACAGCGACCTCTCCGGCCCGATCCCCGACTCCTTCTCCAAGCTATCCAGCCTCGTCGTGCTTGGCCTCGCCGAGACCAAGATCTCCGGTCCGCTCCGGCCGTCACTAGGCGCGCTCAAGAGTCTCCAAACGCTCTTCTTGGACAACACCATGCTCTCTGGCTCCATCCCACCGGAGCTCGCGCAGTGCTCTAACCTCATCGGCGTCTACCTCTACCAGAACGCGCTCTCTGGCCCAATCCCGCCGGAGCTAGGCGCTCTGCCGCGGCTGCAGTACCTGCTCCTGTGGGGGAACGCGCTCACGGGCCATATACCGGAGAGCTTCGGCAACCTCACGTCGCTGGTGGCGCTGGACCTCTCCATCAACTCCATCTCCGGCTCGATTCCGGCGGCTCTCGGGCGGCTAGC
>JAAAWM010009369.1:0-22531 GCA_036873465.1 Thinopyrum obtusiflorum | reverse complement strand
AGTTATGTTCTCATGCCATGCACATTACAAGTGTTGTTATTGCTGTGTAGTTTTCCACACTTATATTATGTCTATGTTGCTTTGTCTTAAATAGATATGATTCGAACTGTATCTATCTTGATTTGGCAACATAAACTAGAATGATATAGACCATACAGTGACCATACTACATAGATATATGTTTGTTTCATGCTGTTATCCTGTCCACCTTACTACTGAACTGGTTTACCAAAATGAGTTTCATATACTACATTGTAAACCTGTGATGTGTTTGTTTGTTTCCCTTTTAGAACGCGGATAAAATATTGGAGAAGAGTACCCCGTTATGCAATGGTAAAGGAAGTAATGCAGATAAGGTTCAAGATAGTGAGACATCCCTGTTGTTCACCAAGAAAGCTGATAAAAACTATATTGAAGACACTGAGACAACCCCAAAGTCCTGTCTTGATGTAGTGTTCGAGTTACTGGCTACTACTGCTGCTGGCACCAGCTCTTCGAACTCGCTGCCTGAATCAGTTCGGCTTCTTGAGTCTCAACTTCAAGTTGAAAGACATCGATCAGATGTTATGCGACAGGAAGCCGAAGGACTGAGGAAGTCCCTGCAGAATTCAGATGCATACTTTCTGGTGCAACAGCAAGTGCTGGAGGATTTAAGCGCCAAACAAGATAAAGTTAATAAGCTTGCTAAGCATCTTGCCAGCATATGGGTACCCAGGATATTGTTTCTTGAGCTCTTCTGAAGTGGTTTCAGTTCTGGACTTGTTTTGCTGCGGCGTTTATATGCTGCTTTGTTCCCTATATTTGCACTTGTGGCGAACTTTGATGCCCAGTGGATGTAATATGTGTAATAGCCGTGATAGCCTAGCGTAAGTTGCTTGCTTATTTATTTCCGTTGTCATGTTTATTTGTTTTCTTGTAGTCAGTGTAGTTCTTTTTCTGCGGTTTGCTAGTGGCCGAAATAACCTATTTTTTAAAACTAGGCCACATTAACAATGGGCTACATATTTACTGTAGTTAACATGGGCCTCCTACGGGCCGTAGAAACAATGGGCCTTCTAAGGGCCGTAGAAACAATGGGCCTTCTACGGGGCGTAGACCCAATGGGCCTTCTACGGGCCGTATCATCAATGGGCCTTCTACGGGCCGTATGATCGGTTGGCCAAACATGGGCCAATAACAGACCACATTATGGCCGTAAATGGGCTAGAGTTGAAATCGTCCGTTCATGGGCCGACCATAACGGGCCGTCGTTAATAGGCCATATTTGATGACGCTATGAAAACTGCCCAACGTATTAACGGGCCACAAACGGGCCGACTGTAACCACGGGCTGTATTTGGCCCACAAGCAGAAAATGACAGTAACGGGCCGAAAGTAAATGAATGCTAGAAATGAGCCCAAGAATAAATGGGCCCTGAGAAGGCCGAAAGATAACATGGGCTGGAAACGGCCCAACGGAATAATGGGCCATTAATGGGTACAAAGTGATACACTATTCATTACGGGCCAGTTTTACCACGGCCCGTTAATGGGCCGAGGGTTACTAAGGGCCTCATATGGGCCAAAATACGTCATGGGCCATACATGGGCCGGAAGTTAAAATGTGCTGGAATTATATTGGACGGCCCAGATGACGCTACTGGGCCTAATTCGGATAGGCCGTAAACGGGCCCTGGGTTAGCGGGCTGTAAATGGGCTATATGCGAACAGGCCGTTAACAGGCTTGCCGTGGGCCGGCCCGCCACCTTTTGACCAAGTCAAATGGGCCGGCCTTTTCACAGGAATGGGCCTCTGTTGGGCCGTGCCACGTGTCGACGTATCATAGGCGCTTTGGGTCCAATGAGTGGATGACATCTGTCCCAACGGTGAGCCGACACGTGTTTCCTCCAGCCAATGATGATTTTACACATGGAAAATCCCCATTGGTTGGGGCTGTTAATGGGTTATCGGATCCAAAACCAGACCCGATAGCTTAATGGCGTTCCGTTACGGTGGATGCCACGTGTCGGTCACTCTTGACGAAAGCACTTCTGTGACGCGCGATTTATCGTCATGGAAGTGGACAGTTCCGTGATGATAATTTTGGTAATGTCATGGAACACTTCTACGACAGCACATGTATGACTATCTTGATTCTGTCATAAATTTGTCATGGATGTACATGCATGACAGAAAATGTGACCTACTGTGACAAACATGTATCATCACGGAAGTGTATTTTTTTTGTAGTGTCCCCGCCCCGTGATCGTGGGGCGCGGACGCCTTGAAGACCACGACCCGAGTCCACTGAGTAAATGAGCCGCGCCTCTGCACCTCCCTCTTTTTATGGGGAAGGTGCGAGCCGCCTCTTTACCATGATGTGACGCATGCGTGCGGGAACCGCCCCACGCATGACCCCCACGTCACGCACGACCCTCCACGTCGCGCGTTCAACGCGGGTCGTGGAGAAGCGCAGCGGACGAAAAGTTACTGCGGTAAAATCCGCACCACCTGCCCGCGCACCGTTCTGGGCCTGGCCCAACAACGCGTCGCGCTTATGTGTGGCCCAGGCCTGGGGGCTCCTGTCGATGTACAAAAGTAGGGGCTCTCCTTTTGACCCCTTTACTTGTGCACGGGCAGTCAGAGCCGCACCCACGACCACACTGAGTGGGGCAGGGAAGGAGGCCGGAGCACAAGACGATCGAGGCAACGCCAAGACCCAGAAACACTGAAGAGCAAAAGGGCGAGGTGGACTCCCCCGGCAAGGCCCTTGCCGGGGCGGTCTCCACGGCCCCGGCAAGAGCCTTGCCGGGGCAGCTTGCCGAACACCAGCAGAGCGAGCCACCCTTGAGCCTAAGAGTTCCAAGCGCTGCCAAACAACTACATTGGGACCAAGGCTCGGGAGGCACCTCTGTGACGGCATGCAGATCTTCGTTAAGATCATAAACACACGAGATCAGATGAGGACCAGAAGACGATGACCCTCGACGGGATCCCAGCCAAGGAAATCCACGAGACCCCCGGCAAGCGCCTTGCCGGGGACGACCGCAACGCCACGGCAAGACCCTTGCCAAGGGCATCAGCGGGACCATAGCCAGGCCCACGCCTGCCAAGACGCCACCGCCGTCCCCATGCAGCTGCTAGCTCAACCAGCTGGGCAGGCACCTGCGTGGCGGCGAGCGGCCTCTACACTGACCCAGCAAGCACCTGCGTGGTGACATGCCGATCTTCATGAAGGCTCCACCACCGCACCATCCCAGCAGCCAGCCAACATGGCGCCATGACGCCTCGTCAGCTCGGATGCGTGTCGAAGCCAGGCGAGGCGGCGACAGCCGGGACGTGCTTCCTTGCCGTCCCCGATAAAGCAAGAGGGGCACGTCGGCAGCGCATTAAATGCATTTGTCCGACGGTGCCAGAGGATAGACTCATCCACTGTACACCTTTCCACCTCCTGTGTGCCACTGTGGCAACCCCTTTTTGTCTATAAAAGGAGGCCCGAGGCGACCAGGAGAAGGATTCGGATCCTTTGGGCAAGTCACACCCCGTAGCTAGCTCAAGAACACAAGAACACTCAAATATATCCACCAAAGCAGGACTAGAGTATTACGCATCTCCACGGCCCGAACCTGGGTAAACGATCTGTGTGCTTCCTGTCAGACCCGCTCTTTGCACAACCCCGCGCCCACCAACCGTAGAAGGGATCCCAGTGATTCCATAGGTGTCGATTTCCCCCGACAGAGATAGTAGCCTCCTTTTGTGAATCATTTGCTACTCATGTTGAACTCCCTAAAGAGAAGTGGTTTAAATATCACCCACCTCTTAAAGATGAAACTAAAGAACCAGTACCAGTTAAAGAAGAAACTATACTCTATAATGTTGATCCAGTTGTTCCTACTGCTTATTTTGAAAAACCACCTTTTCCTGTTAGGATAAAGGAACATGCTAAAGTTTCAACTGTGGTTAACAAAAGCTATGTTAGAACACCTAAACCAGATGAACAAATTAGAGTTGAACCTAATATTGCTATGGTTAAAGATCTCTTAGAAGAAGATGTGGATGGGCATGTTATCTACTTCTGTGTAGAAGCTGCTAGAATTGCCAAACCTGAAAAAGGGGTAAAAATAGACCAGTAGTTGGCCTGCCTGTCATCTCAGTTAAAATAGGAGATCACTGTTATCATGGTTTATGTGACATGGGTGCTAGTGTGAGTGCTATCCCTCACAAGTTATATCAAGAAATTAGGGTAGACATGGCACCTGTTGAGTTAGAAAACATAGATGTTACTATTAAACTTGCCAATAGAGACACCATATCACCAATTGGGATTGTTAGAGATGTTGAAGTCTTGTGTGGGAAGGTAAAATACCCTACTGATTTTCTTGTTCTTGGTTCCCCACAAGATGACTTCTGTCCCATTATCTTTGGTAGACCTTTCTTGAACACAGTTAATGCTAAAATAGATTGCCAGAAACAAACTGTGGGTGTTAGCTTTGGTGATGAGTCTCATGAGTTTAATTTTTCCAAGTTTAGTAGAAACCATCATGAAAAAGAATTGCCTACTAAGGATGAATTAATTGGTCTTGCTTCTATTGTTGTGCCACCTACTGATCCTTTAGAACAATACTTGCTAGACCATGAAAATGATTTACATATGCATGAAAGAAATGAAATAGATAATTTTCTTTGAACAACGCCCTCTACTTAAACACAATTTGCCTATTGAAACTCTGGGAGGTCCTCCTCCACCTAAAGGTGATCCTGTGTTTGAATTAAAACAATTGCCAGACACTTTGAAATATGCTTATCTTGATGAGAAGAAAATATATCCTGTTATTATCAGTGCTAACCTTTCAGAACATGAAGAAGAAAGATTATTGAAAGTTCTGAGGAAGCACCGAGCTGCTATTGGATATACTTGATGATTTAAAGGGCATTAGTCCCACTCTATGTCAGGACAAGATTAATATGGAACCTGATGCTAAACCGGTTGTTGATCACCAACGTCGGTTAAATCCGAAGATGAAAGAGGTGGTAAGAACGGAAATATTAAAACTTCTGGAAGCAGGTATAATCTATCCTATAGCTGATAGTAGATGGGTAAGTTTTGTTCATTGTGTCCCTAAGAAAGGAGGTATTACTGTTGTTCCTAATGATAAGAATGAACTTATTCCACAAAGAATTGTTACAGGCTATAGAATGGTAATTGATTTCAGAAAATTAAACAAAGCAACTAGAAAAGATCATTACCCTTTGCCTTTTATTGATCAAATGCTTGAAATATTATCTAAGCACACACACTTTTGTTTCCTTGATGGATATTCTGGCTTTTCACAAATACTTGTTTCTCAACCTGATCAAGAAAAGACCACTTTTACTTGTCCTTTTGGAACCTATGCTTATAGACGTATGCCTTTTGGTTTATGTAATGCACCTGCTACCTTTCAAAGACGCATGCTGGCTATATTCTTTGACTTTTGTGAAAAGATTGTTGAGGTTTTCATGGATGACTTTTCGGTCTATGGGAAGTCTTTTGATGATTGTTTAAGCAATCTTGATTGAGTTTTGCAGAGATGTGAACAAACAAATCTTGTCTTGAATTGGGAGAAGTGCCACTTTATGGTTAATGAAGGCATTGTCTTGGGTCATAAAATTTCTGAAAGAGGTATTGAAGTGGACCAAGCTAAGGTTGATGCAATTGAGAAAATGCCATGTCCTAAGGACATAAAAGGTATTCGTAGTTTCCTAGGCCATGCTGGTTTCTATAGGAGGTTTATTAAAGACTTCTCTAAAATTTCTAGGCCTCTCACTAACCTTTTGCAAAAGGATATTCCTTTTGTCTTTGATGATGATTGTCTTGAAGCCTTTGAAACACTCAAGAAAGCTTTAATTACTGCACCTATTGTTCAACCACCTGATTGGAACTTGCCTTTTGAAATTATGTGTGATGCTAGTGATTATGCTGTTGGTGTTGTTCTAGGACAAAGAGTTGATAATAAATTGAATGTTATTCATTATGCTAGTAAAACTCTAGACAATGCTCAAAGAAATTATGCTACTACTGAAAAAGAATTCTTAGCAGTGTTGTTTGCTTGTGATAAGTTTAGACCTTATATTGTTGATTCCAAAGTAACTGTTCACACAGACCATGCTGCTATTAAATTTCTTATGGAAAAAAAAGATGCCAAACCTAGACTTATTCGTTGGGTTCTCTTGTTACAAGAATTTGATTTACATATTATTGATAGAAAAGGAGCTAAGAACCCCGTAGCTGATAACTTGTCTAGGCTTGAAAATGTGCTTGATGACCCACTACCTATTGATGATAGTTTTCCTAATGAGCAGTTAGCTGCAATAAATGTTGCTAATAGTACTCCTTGGTATGCTGACTATGCTAATTACATTGTTGCTAAATATTTACCACCTAGCTTTACTTAACAACAAAAGAAAAAATTCTTCTATGATTTAAGACATTACTTTTGGGATGACCCACATCTTTATAAAGAAGGAGTAGATGGTATTATTAGACGTTGTGTACCTGAGCATGAACAGGGACAAATCCTACGGAAATGTCACTCCGAACCTTATGGAGGGCATCATGCTGGAGATAGAACTGCCCACAAGGTATTGCAGTCTGGATTTTATTGGCCTACTATCTTCAAGGATGCTCGTAAGTTTGTCTCATCTTGTGATGAATGCCAAAGAATAGGTAATATCGGTAAGCGTCAAGAAATGCCTATGAATTATTCACTTGCTGTTGAACCATTTGATGTTTGGGGATTTGATTACATGGGACCCTTTCCTTCCTCTAATGGGTATACACATATTTTGGTTGTTGTTGATTATGTTACTAAATGGGTAGAAGCTATTCCAACTAGTAGTGCTGATCACAACACCTCTATTAAAATGCTTAAGGAAGTTATTTTCCCAAGGTTTGGAGTCCCTAGATATTTAATGACTGATGGTAGTTCACACTTTATTCATGGTGCTTTTCGTAAAATGCTTGCTAAGTATGATGTTAACCATAGAATTGCATCACCCTATCATCCTCAGTCTAGTGGTCAAGTTGAGCTTAGCAATAGAGAAATAAAATTAAGTTTGCAAAAGACTGTCAATAGGTCCAGGAAGAATTGGTCTAAGAAATTAGATGATGCACTTTGGGCTTATAGAACAGCTTATAAAAATCCTATGGGTATGTCTCCCTATAAAATGGTTTATGGAAAAGCTTGTCATTTACCTCTTGAGTTAGAACATAAAGCATATTGGGCAGTTAAAGAACTCAACTATGATTTCAAACTTGCTGGTGAAAAGAGGTTATTTGATATAAGCTCATTAGATGAATGGAGAACCCAAGCTTATGAAAATGCAAAGTTATTCAAAGAAAAGGTTAAAAGATGGCATGACAAAAGAATTCAAAAACGTGAGTTTAAAGTTGGAGAATATGTTCTTTTGTACAATTCTCGTTTCAGATTCTTTGCAGACAAACTCCTCTCAAAATGGGAAGGCCCCTATGTCATCGAGGAGGTTTACTGGTCTGGAGCCATCAAAATAAATAATTTCGAAGGCACTAACCCGAAGGTTGTCAATGGGCAACGAATAAAGCATTATATCTCAGGTATGCCTATTAATGTTGAAAGTAATATTATCCAAACTGTGACACCGAAAGAACACATAAAAGAGTCCTTTCGGAACACTCCAGAATTGTCAAAATAAGGAGGTACGTAGTACCGTAAGTAAACAGACTCCAAAAAATCTGCAATTTTTTTTTTGTCATTTTTGGAATAATTTAGAATTTTGGGAATAAAGAATCCTCCAGGAAGCGTTCCCTGGTGGGCACAATACACCAGGGCGCGCGCCCAGGTGGGTTGTGCCCACCTGGGACACCTCCCGTACTCCATTTTTCTTCCTTGTACTTGTCCTGCAAGATAAAAATTCTATATATACTTCCCTAACCTGTTAACCACCGTATCGCGGGGGAAATCCCCTGTTCTCTTTTCTTGCTATTTCCGGTCAGATTTATCAAGCTAAGTATCAAGTCTCCCTGCTCCTCCAACCACATGGAAGAAGATACTTGGCTGATGAAGATCGAGGCGAAGCGGGAGGAGCCTACGGACACCACCAAAGGAGAATTAAGTATCGGGTATGGGCACTCCCCTTGGCTTCCGCCAAGCTTGGGGGAGGTGCCCCGGTATCGTATCATCCCACTATCCTTTTGCTTTTACTTATCTTAGTTCAATCTTTTGCTTAGATGAATAAAGTTTAGTTCGATCTTTTCTTCTTTGAGAGCTTGATTAGTGATCTATCATTGTTATCATGTGCAAGTTACATAATAAAGTTAGTTCGAGTTTTTACTTTCTTTACTTCCTTGTTGCAAATAAAGAAAAGAAAAAGAGAAAGAAAGCAAACAAAAGAAAGGAAATGAATCAATAAGATCATATACTAATCCTATGGTAGGTGATAGCACCACATAAGGAAAAGGATAAGTAAGAAAATTTTATTAGAGATTGACAAACATAGCATTGGTCAGTGATGCAACTCATGAAAGAATTAATAAGGGAAGGAAAGATTCACATATAAATATACTATCCTAGAAATCTTTTGTGATTGTGAGCCCTCATCAAAATATTATATGCCAAAATTGTTGACGTTGGACAAGGAAGACAACGTAATGGTTTATGTATGTTTATATTCACATAGAAGTCATATTGTCATAGATCCTTTAACATGTGATGCTTTCCCCCTATCTTTGCTAGCCAAAAATTCCTCACTAAGTAGAGATACTACTTGTGCATCCAAAAAACCCTTAAACCCAAATCTTTTTCAAGTGTCCACCATACCTACCTAGGGATTGAACAAGATCCCTCAAGTAAGTTGTCATCGGTGCAAAAAGGCAATAAAAATTGCTTCTAAATATGTGAGATCTTTTAGTGTAAGAGAAAATTGAGCGTTGCACGAACTTGGATGACAAAGAATAAAAGCGACAGACTGCATAATAAAGGTTGTCATCTTAAGGGGCAATGTAACGTGACGTTCTTTTGCACTAAGGGGTTGAGCATGCAAACAAATAAGCGCATGGCAACCTCTGCTTCCCTCTGCGAAGGGCCTATCTTTTACTTTTATGTATTTACTTTTATGCAAGGAGTCAAAGTTTTCCTTCTATTCCTTTTTATTTTCTCTTTTGGCAAGCATCATGTGGTAAGGAAAGATCTAGGCACATATGTCCAGTTGAATATAGATAGCATGAGTTATTATTGTTGACATCACCATTGAGGTGAGTATGTTGGGAGGTGAAACTATAAGCCCCTATCTTTCTATGTGTCCGGTTGAAACGTTTTGCTCATGTGTACTCGGTGAGTGTTAGCAATCATAGAAGACTATATGATGGTTGAGTATGTGGACTTGCTTAAAGGCTCTGACACATGACCCTTCCTGAAAAGATGATGAATTGTAGTCGCAAAGTTGACTGAGAACATAGTTTGTTGGTTTCTAATAGAGTTTTTGCTTTATACTTCGATTGTGTGATGAAATGTTACTTATTCATGGGAAGTGTATGATAAAAGTTCTATGATAAAAGTCCTATGTTTAATTTTTATTGCTGTTACAATAATCAACATGATGCTTCTATGTCCGTATTTTGTTTTTTCGACACCTCTCTCTCAAAGCATGTGGACATGTTTTTCGATTTCGGTTTTCGCTTGAGGACAAGCGAGGTCTAAGCTTGGTGGAGTTGATACGTCCATTTTGCATCATGTTTTCTTACTGTTATTTACAATGTTTTTTATCCATAATAATGTTTTTTGGAGAAATTCTAATGCCTTTTCTCTCATAATTTGCAAGGTACACAACAGGAGGGAGAATTCTGACAGCTGGAAATCTGGACCTGAAAAAGCTACGTCAGGCCACTTATTCTGCACAACTCCAAATGAGCCGAAACTCCACGAGGTTTTTTTATGGAATATTTAAGAAATAATGGAGCCAATAAACACCAGAGGGAGCCACCAGGTGGGCACAACCCACCTGGGCGCGCCAGGCCCCCCGGGCGCGCCCTGGTGGGTTGTGGCCTCCTCGGCCCACCTCCGGTGCCCATCTTCTGGTATATAAGTGATTTTGACCTAGAAAAAATAAGAAGAAGACTTTCGGGATGGAGCGCCGCCGTCTCGAGGCGGAACTTGGGCAGGAGCACTTTTGCCCTCCGGCGGAGCGATTCTGCCGGGGGAACTTCCCTCCCGGAGGGGGAAATCATCGTCATCATCATCACCAACAACTCTCCCATCTTGGGGAGGGCAATCTCCATAAACATCTTCACCAGCACCATCTCATCTCAAACCCTAGTTCATCTCTTGTATTTAATCTTGTTACCAGAACTATAGATTGTTGCTAGGGGGTGACTAGTAGTGTTGATTGCATCTTGTAGTTGATTACTATATGGTTTATTTGGTGGAAGATTATATGTTCAGATTCATTATGCATATTAATACCCCTCTGATCATGAGCATGTTGATTATTTGTGAGTAGTTACTTTTGTTCTTGAGGTCACGGGAGAAATCATGTTGCAAGTAATCATGTGAACTTGATATGTGTTCGATATTTTGATAGTATGTATGTTGTGATTCTCTTAGTGGTGTCATGTGAACGTCGACTACATGACACTTCACCATATTTGGGCCTAAGGGAATGCATTGTGGAGTGGTAAATAGATGGTGGGTTGCGAGAGTGACAGAAACTTAAACCCCAGTTTATGCACTATTCCGTAAGGGACCGATTGGATCCTAGAGTTTAATGCTATGGTTAGGATTTATCCTTAATACTTTTCTCGTAGTTGCGGATGCTTGCGGGAGGGTTAATCATAAGTAGGAGGTTTGTTCAAGTAAGAACAGCACCTAAGCACCGGTCCACCCACATATCAAATTATCAAAGTAGCGAACACAAATCAAACCAACATGATGAAAGTGACTAGATGAAATTCCCGTGTACCCTCAAGAACGCTCTGCTTATCATAAGAGACCGTTTTGGCCTGTCCTTTGCCTCAAAAGGATTGGGCTACCTTGCTGCATACTTATTGCTACTATAGTTACTTGCTCGTTACAAATTATCTTTCTATCAAACTACTCGTTACTTACAGTTTCAGCACTTTCAGACATTACCTTACTGAAAACTACTTGTCATTTCCTTCTACTCCTCGTTGGGTTCGACATTCTTACTTATCGAAAAGAGCTACAATTGATCCCCTATACTTGTGGGTCATCAATAATCAAGATGAAAATCCTTATTCATGACATTTCAGTTGGACGTGGTAGTCGACAAAAAACCCAGTGATCTACTCTTACCATCCAAAGCCGCACACTAGAAACTTCTTGTCTTTGGATCCACAACTTTAGCTGACAAAAATCATCGAAGCCAACTCTTTTTTACCCTTAGGTGCACTAGATATAGATATAAAGGAACCAAAGCCGAATCCGCCCCGTCTCTCCTTCCACCTCCACAAGGACGGAAAGAGAAGGCCTCCGTATCAAACCGTTCTAGCCCACCGTCGAGTTTATTGAAGAACCTCCTGCCAAATCACCTCCAGCAGTTGGCTTCCACCGATGAATACGACCGATAGAAGAGATGGGAGGCCATTGGATGCAACCTGCATGCGCCCATGAGAAACTCCACAATGGCACTAAGGAAAACACTCATAAGGTAACTACTAGCATGAAGCTACTACGTATAGGGACGACCCAAGCTCCCCACCCATTTTCACCCTGACCGTGTCCGAGGAGAAAAGGAGAGGAGCCCGGGAAAGAAATGAGAACCATGCCTCTCTTTTTTTTACCCGCAAAAAAAAAAGGCTTGTTCTTTTTCTATATATTTTTAAACACTCGTAGAAGTAAAAAAAAAAAAAACCTCCTAGAACTGGGATGTACCCTGGAGGCATTATGTGTTTGACGCAGTCGGTAATGGCCAATTTATGATAATTTTTTTTATTGGACTTTAGTTAGTAAAAACGCCTGAAAATTGCACATAATCGGTGAAAACCGAAAAAAAAAACAACGGAGCCGGACGCATAGAAGCCTTGCCCGACCGCCTGCTCGTGAGTGAGGCGCTGGAGTTGCCCCACTCCCCCCAAAAAACCGAAGCAGCACTGTACACCTCAAAGCGGGCGGCCTCCAAGATGCCGCCGCCTAACGCCGGCCGTCTCTCCGACCTCGTTCGGCGCTGCGCCGCCGCTAAGGCTCTAATCGCCGGCGCGAAGCTCCACGCACAGGCTCTCGTTGGTGGCCACCTACCCCAGGCCACCCTCGAGACGGACCTGGTCCTGCTCTATTGTCGCTGCGCCGCGCTCCCTAGCGCCCGCAAGGTGTTCGACGCGATGCCTTCTCCGTCCATGCACGCGTACAACATCCTCCTTGCCGCCTCCCCACCCCTCTTAGCTCTCAAACTACTCTCTGGCCTCCTCGACGCCGGTTTCCGCCCTGACTGCTATGCTGTCCCAGCGGCGCTCCGGGCGTGCGCCGAGCTCCAGGACCCGCTTCTTGGCGCCGCACTCCACGGATTTACCGTCCAGTTAGGATTTCTCTCCAATGTTGTTGTCTCCAGCGCACTTCTTGACATGTACGCCAAGGCTGGTCTCCTGGTCAATGCGGTGAGGGTGTTCGACGAGATGCCAGAAAGAGACTCTGTTGTGTGGAATTGCATGGTAACTGCTTATGCAAGGGCCGGGATGAAAGCTGAAACCCTTGAGCTCTTCAGAAGGGCTCAGGTGGAGGCGGTGAACATGGCAAGGGATCTGCGGGCTGTGCCGAGCGTGCTAAATGTCTGTGGAAAGGAAGGGGAGATGATGAAGGGGAGAGAAATACATGGTAGGATGGTGCGAAGCCTTGCATTCGATTTGGATGTACCAATTGGGAACGCGTTGATCAACATGTATGCAAAGTGCGGGCACGTGGACGCGTCACAAGCAGTGTTTGCAGGCATGCAGGAGAGGAATGTGGTGAGCTGGTCGACACTGATATCTTGCTATGGTGTCCATGGAAAGGGAAAACAGGCATTGCATGTGTACAAGGAGATGTTATCTCAGAGAGTGAAGCCCAACTGTATCACCTTCACATCTGTCCTTTCGAGTTGCAGCCACTCAGGGCTCGTGACTGACGGCCGGATGATCTTCGAGTCAATGAGGAAGGTTCATGGTGTAGAGCCCACTTCTGAGCACTATGCATGTATGGTGGACCTCTTGGGGCGTGCTGGAGCCATTGAAGAAGCTATCGAGCTTATACAGAAGATGCCTATGGAACCTTGTGCTACTGCATGGGGAGCTCTACTCGCTGCTTGCGCCATGCATAATAATGTCGATGTTGGAGAGATTGCAGCATATAGGCTGTTTGAGTTAGAAAAAGGCAATGTCAGTAACTATATCACTCTCTGTGGAATTTATGGTGCAGTTGGTCAGTCTGATGGTGTTGCAGGATTAAGATTAAGGATGAGGGAACTTGGCATGGTGAAGACGCCTGGTTGCAGCTGGGTTGATGTGAAGGGAAGAGCTCATGCCTTTTACCAAGGGAGTATCCCGAGTTATTTGAGGAGAAAAATGTTTTGGATTTTAGATCGGTTACGTAAGGATATGGGCAATTGAGAATCTGAATATGCGGATGCTGACGAGTAGTACAAGCCGACTTAGCACTGAAGTTGGTATGGTTAAGTCATGTACTACGGCAGTCAGATATTGGTTTGAGGATAAAGCAGTAACCAGCCTTAATTGCTACCATGAGTTCACATGAGAAATTCTTTTATTCAACGAAGGAGTTTTGGTAAATGTGGACGCTCGTGGCCTTGAATATTTTTGTGGCCAATATCTGAACCAAGATGCTGTGAAGATGAACCGGTGATTGGGTGAGAATGATGCTGGTTCTTCAGTTTGAGGCTACGACTGTCTGCTCTGAAGTGACTTCCACAGTTGTACTAGTGTACCACATATCTGATCTGATTGTATAACACATGAATCACATGTTCTGAAGTGCGGCAAAAGCAGTTGCATGCAAAATTTGTTAATGGCGGCAAGCTGGGATAGAAGAAAAATTGCAACTGGAAAGAGTGAGCATTATGTTCTTCAGTCATCTGCTTTGAAGCTGACACAGCACATCTAAACTGAAGGTAAAATTATGTTATATTTTTATTAAGTTTCAATTCTTGTTGGAATTCTATAGTCTGCACCGAATCTACTGCCACCAGTGATACAAAATTTCATGGCAGAATATGTGGACATCACAAAGAGAATCATTAGGCCCATAGACAGTAGCAAGAAATAATTTGCTTGGGGGCAAAGCGATGAAGGCAGTGACCAACTGGCCATTTTAATCAAGCCTGTAACCTCCAGAAAGAGATTGGTACAGTCACCATGAGTTTTTGTGCCTGGGTGCATGGTTATAATCAGATTTGTAAGCTAATCAGTGGTTCGTTTGCTTAGACCCTTTATCTGTAATTAAGCTCAGTCTTCTGGACAATTTCTTTTCTCTCTGATGATGGGCAAATAAATGAACTATCCACTTATTGCTTTGACCATGGTTGTAGTCACTATGTTGGCTGGCCAGATTTCAGTCAGTATGAGTATTGAGGTACTGCTGTATACTTTGTAAAGTTGTGTACCCTTTGGGGTGGCTTTCTTCTTAGTGTATTAACATAGGAATATATAGTATAGCACTGGAATCTTATTGCTAGCAGGGTAGGGATTCATGGTTAATATTTTCAGTCAAGATCAGAGTATTAATAAAGATAAGAAAAATCCAGTTTGGCTACACACGGCTATGTATGCTATAAATACTACTATTTCTATGTTTATACTCTGTACAGCGGTCCAAAGGAAGATACAACTCTTATTGTTTCCATCCAAGTTAACATTGTTCTTGAATGGTTACTTCGTCACCCTACTATAGAGTTGTTAATGTAAATGGTGCCAAGATGATCAGCTGTCACCTCGTTGATACCGTCCAGATTCACTTCATGACAGCAATTTGGGACTGCCCAAGAACAACAAATATAGTTTTTTTATATGTATAAGAAAAATATTGTTACTGTCGGCTTTTGGCCTTTGGGGAGCAAAGAGACATCCAGTCTCCAACTGGGGCAGCTTCTATGTGTTGTTTTCCAGGTCTTAAACTACCATTGCAATGTATTCTTTGTGTCCTTCGATGCAGATTAGCTTGAATATTTTACTCTTGATGCAGTTCTACTTTCTGGACCTTGTGCCCTTGCACACTGGTCAAGCAGAATTTGTTCAGAAATAACCCTGATTAAGGCAAGGAACTGCCCTGCCGACTGGCACAGCCGGTAGTTGAGCTCACCACAGCAGGTAACTTTAGTAGAAGTTTGTTACATTGTCTTGAGTATAAAAAAATCATGGATAAGGTGTTGAATAAGTTGGGCTTTTTCAATAAGATCTGCAAACCATACCAGCATTCCGTTAACAACAAGAAAGTAAATCATGTCACTTAACTGCCAACATTATCCACTTAACGAGCCTTTTTAACATTCATTTGGTGTGGACCGATGAGATGATTTAGGCAGAGCTACATTTGCAAGTGCCCACCAAATTAAACACATCGACATAATTGCTTGTACAAATTACTCTGGAATCTGCGTTCCAGATTTTGAGGGATGCAATCTAATAATCCTGATAAAGATCATACTTGCTAGCATGCATTACTTTTCCATTCTTTCTAAAGAATCAAGAACTTATTGATCAACTTATACATCCTTGAGAACTGAACTCTTGTAGCAAGACTGAAAAATCCTAAGCTATTTTTTTTCTATATCCAGCTGCTTTTGTAGGTACACTTAGTCGCCAATGGGTGGATAGGTTGTGTTTGGGAGCCTCTGTCCAAGCACAAATGAGCGAAATAGGCCGAGAGCTCGGTCTGGCTGTGCAAATGGCACCATGTGAGATGCGCCCCGCACTGTTGCAAAGGTCAGAAAATTACCGTACTCTGTTGTCCAGCCTCCAACCTTGAAAATCAAAGAGCAACAGATGTTACATTCATGTTTTTATATCATCAAATTTGGCACCTGTAATTCAACTTGTATTCATAGCATAGAAGTGTACCTGGCCTTTGCGGAACCAAGTACTGTACGGAACTGTGACAGGCAACCCCATGTCATGAGCTAGCTCTCGCACAAGGGTTCGGGAGCCCAAGAGGGGCACCACAGAGTCTTGATCGCCGCTGTAACGTAATTCACATTGTCATAACAAATTGCACATGGAACGAAACAAATTATCTGAATAAATATACTCAGACTGGTATATGGGAGTATGAAAAGGTAAGTTATTTACCTGAATATCCAAAGTGGTATCTTATGTTCCACTATTCTCCGAAGTAAAGGCAAGATGTTGATGTTACCATCCTTATCGGTGTAATTCAGCACACTGGGACATGATTTTAGATGATCCATGTGAGTTTGAGTTGCAAAGATGAGCAGTTCATTTACTCTGACTGGTAGAAACAGCTAGGGTTCTACCAGGCCTAGGGCGTAGTTTGTAGGGGAAGGAGGGAGGTTGGCGTGGAGGAGCTGGACGGCGCCGGCGCTGGGGCGCCGTCGTTGAAGGAGGAGGAAGGAGATGGCGCAGATGGCGGCTAGGGTTAGGTCTCCCGGCTCCCTAAGGAAGCCGAGCAATTATGATTGCTTCTTTGCTTCATTCCAAAAGAGTCTTTACATCTGTTTATATAACTAAGATAACTTGGATCGCAAGATAACTAAGATAACTTGGGCTAAGCCCCTAACTTAACCCTGCCCATTGGGCCTCCTCCGGCTGTAGACCGCTGCCGGCCATAACACTGACACTCTCTTCTCTCTTTACATATTTATTACTGAAAGGACCAACATATGTATTTGGCAGAAGTAGCAATAGAAGCACTTACTCACTGCACATGCCCCAGCCATAAGGTAGATGTGTTCTATTAGCATGAAGAGCATGCTGCACTTCTGGAAGATTGAAGTAGAAGTACCTTTCATATGACATGCAAACATCCACTCCTAAACTGATCTTGGTCACCTAGGTTGCACAAAAAACTAGTCACACAACAGCAATCAAAGGTTCTGATGTAAATATCATGTACCATCCATGAGGCAATGAGCATACATATTTGCGCAGTCGTAGCTCCTGCATCACAATCGATGGGTAACAGACGTCAAGAATGACATCATAGTTGTTGACGTATTGTCCAACTATGGAGTTTGCCTCCGCAATGGCATCATTGCATGACTTGCTCTCATTGTGGGGGCTACCGAATGTGTAATCCTCGAAATCACAACCCTTGTTTATGGCGAGAAATATCTCATCGGATATCATACCATGGGACCAGAAGTACTCATATGTCGCGGGGACATCCCTGTCAAGCTTGAGTAACGGATTCCCGATCTACTCAAGGTAATCTCAGAGTCAACAAAATGGTAGTAGTAAGTACTCCCTCCGTCTCATAATATAAGAGCGTTTTTGACACTAGCTCTTACATTATGGGACGGAGGGAGTAGAACATAGTTGATTCAAGATGACCAGGCTATGCTTGACTACTTACAGCTACCCCCTTGATATTGAACTTAAAACTCTTAGATTTCTCATTGTGTGTGAGAAGGACATCGGTGAGTTGCGGTATATAATGCCCTGCATTATCATTAGCGCAGAATCACTCACCATAGAAGAGAGGCAATCGAAACACATATTCCTTTAGTAGAACTTGAAATGCTTTCTAACCTGCATAGCTCTCTCCCGAAAGAAGTAAGCTTGTTGATCTGTACTCCGGGAACTTCTTGTACCATCCCAACAGAAATTTGTACATATCATTAGCTGCATAATTAAAGAAACATACAGTTAGATTGATGTGTTCAGGCTAACCGGCATCCTGCGATGTCACAAGATCGCATCGGTTTACCGGTCCGCGCATCTCCCGTATTGTAGTCTGACGAAGTGTTGGAGTAGGACCATCCAACTCCAGCGGGCGATTCAACAAATAGAAGATTGGACACTGAAAATTAACAAAGATATGAAACAACCAAGAGTTAGTAAGATCTACAATTTCTTTCACCGAAACACGTGATCAGAGAGATGGTTCCCAAAATCTCAACCTTTATTCCACGACTTCTTGTTTAATCGAAGGCCTCTGCCATCTCCTCTGGGATAAAACGGGCCGAGCTCCGTAAATGCGCCGCCTCCAACGGAAGAACAGCCAGGACCTGAACGTCAGTGTGAAATTTTGCAGCAACATACAGTTAGCAATCACATTTCCATACGTGGTAGCAGTACTGAGATCTTTATCTGCATCATAGTGTAGCAAGGTACTGTTATGTTACATCAAAGAAAGAAGCATCTTTTTTTTTTTGTACCAAATGATGCCTCACCGCTTTTAAAAATCCTCAAGGACCACAACACACAAAGCCCAATGAGGCAAGTGTCCAAGGGAACATGGTGACCTCAAAGATACTCACAAAACTGATTAATTTTTTCCTTGGCAGGTGTGGAGCAGATGACGATTAGCGAATGGGAGGAAGTTGTTTGTGTTTCCAGTTGAGGAAACACTGTCTGTCATCATATGACCCCTGATGGGTGAACCAGCACTCAACGTGCAAGAAAGGTACAGTAGAGGAGGAAAAGGTGCCAAGGAATTGACTAGTTTAGTATGCTCCACTCATCAGGCCACTAATGCAACAGTGCTATTATTAGCCATGACAATTCCAACACCATAGTAAAATTTTTTTTTAAAAACAACTAAATACTTTATTTTAAACTGTTTGGGGAAACCAAAATAGTTTCCAGAAACTCTCGAGATCCAGACAGAAAAATCAAAGCCGCTGTGAAGGCTGCATGTGTAAGATGAAATGCAGACCGTGAAAGGAAATCCAGATGAAATGCAGATCAGGTGGAAATTCCTGCGTCCTCCTAACTCCCAACCGCTAAAGTCGAGAGCTAGTCAACCGTGCACATAGGAGTACTACTTTAACACATTTTCTACCAAACTAAGGCAGTGCATGCCACTGTTGCCTCTCGAATTGAGCAAGAAAATTCAGATGCCAACATAATTCTGAAGCAAAACAAAACAAGGACCGCGGCGCAAAGGCCAACGCTGCTCGGCAAACTGGCCGAAGAAACAACAGCGACAATAACCAGAGATCAGAAAGTGACAGCCCAAGAGCAGAGTGCGCTGCAGAGAAGAAGACGAAGCAGCAGCAGTAGCCAGTAGGCACTGACCTCCGTTGAGCCAGAGCGTGAGCGGCCTGCCGGCGGCGTGGTCCTGCGCCTCGGCGAAGTAGTAGAAGAGGCTCCTCCCGGCCTTGACGTCGACGTCCACGTACCCGGCGAACTGCCTGAACCCCACGGTGGGCTGCCCGGGCAGCCGCCCCACCAAATCCTCCTCCGGGAACCCGAGCACGCAGTTGCTCGCCACCCAAGCAACCATGGCCGCCGCCAGCGCTGCGGCTCGCCAGGAGCCCGCCAGCGCTGCGGCTCGCCAGGAGCCCGCCATTGCCGCGAGAGCCTCGAGAGTAACGGGAATTGGGAGGACGAGTGAGGTAGGAGGGGGAGGTGGGCTGGGTTCTTGGGTCGATAGTTCTGGGGATATATACCGGGGGCACGCAGCTTTTCCGCCCCTGACGTGGAAACAGCGCGGATTTTTAGTTCGTAGGTTGTTGCGGGTTTAGGTTTGGATTCCATTGTTTCCTTTTGTTTAAGATTCTGAGTTCAGAGGATTTCAAAAAACCCCCCCCCCCCCCCCCCCCCCCTCTGAGTTAAGAGAAGATGATAAATTCGGCGGTGCTGGAAAATGCTGTACTACTAATATTATCTCTTGAATTGAACCCTTATTTGTGATTTTGGATTTGGAGGATGTATATGGTACATGTTGTGACAAGGTGATGAATCTAGACTGTGTTTTGAGACGAAAAGTCTCATCGTAAATGTTCTGACAGTCCAATTTTTTGACGTCTGCGATGCCAATGCATAGGTGATTTCGTTATGGCATGGAGTGATGTTTTTGTCCATGCTACAAAATTTCCTTTAGGATGCGTCAACACTTTCCCCGTTTTCCCCAAAGCAATCAAGACTATTACAGCTTGCAGACAACATCCAGCGGGGGATATTCTTCAAGCACGTCAAAACAATAGTATCCTTGCAGCCGAGCCAAGAATAGGTTACTTGTTTTTCGGCCGGTCTGGTTACTGTTTTCCTGACCGGCTCGCCGGCCGCTATCTCTTTCGCCGTCGACGGAAATATAGAGGGACCGACGGGGGTCTTGTGGCCGACAACACCCAGCAATCCAGCATGAGAAACCACTTCCGGCCATGGGACCAGAAACAGGCGAGGTTACTTAGAAGTTGATCTAGGACACGCCCTAGCTTATTACTACGGATGAGAAATACTACACACGTCCTAGATGACCTTGTTCCTTTTCCTATGTCGACATAGCGAATCACCTGGAATGAATAATGTACTAGGTAGCCGTTGGGGGGGAGGCCCTGCCCCAGGAGGTGATAAGAAGCCATTTACTCCCATGCAGTTGGGTCGCTCGCCATTCAATCACCCTGCGTCAGCGGGCTCCGCCCATGGCATTGGCATGGCACGGCGCCGCAACCACGGCCGTACCCGCAGCTCTGCTCATTCATGACGACGACAGATCGTCCTGGATCCTGTGAAACACATTCAGATCCAAGAACGCATGGGTGCATGCTTTATGTGTGTGTGTGGTTGCCGTAGTCTACAGTAGCTGCATTGCATAGCCTTTTCAACTCAGCCTGGCTATGCAAATGCAGCCTCAAATGCACCATCTGCAAATTGTTTGGTTGCCTGCATGCCCTCTTGCCTGCATGGGCAGAACCACACTGCCTGGTGTTTGGTTGCCTGCATGTTAGTGGACAAACCCAATGCACGGTGTTTGGTTGTATGCAACGCCTGGTGTGTGGTAACATTTTTGGCTAGTTGGTGAGGTTACCATCACACTTCGGCACAGCCATGAACCACACATCATAAGCAGAGCAGAGCATAAACAGAGCGTCAAGTACTTAACATCATAGTTCAGATAACATAGTACCACACATCATAGCGATAGTTCAAACAGTTCAACGCATAAACCATAAAGCAGACTCGATAGTACTTAGGAAGGAGGTGCCCCGACCCTAGTCCTTGGCGGCGAAGGCTTCGTCGTGCTTCCCGCACTTGTTGACCACCTCAATGCTATCGTCGTCGAAGATGATGACCTTGAGGGTGTCGGAAGTCAGGAGCTTGAACGTCACCATGTAGCCGATCTTGATCTGATGAACGGCGGCGTAGGTGGCCCAACCCTGATCCAGGGTCACCCTGCCATTCATCAGCTTCACTGTCACCCTCCAGGAGCAGCCGGTGTTGTTCCTCAGCTTGAACTCCGTCGGCACCGCGACGAAGTGCTTGGTGAAGTCCAGGGGCATGGGGATGCACTCAAGCTTGGGCGCAAGGATGACCTTGCAGAACTGAGTTGGGCCACCCTCCTCATGGTAGTGGCCGTAGTTGCGGCGCTTGCTGCTGGGGGGCTCCTCCATGCGCTCGTTGTCGCCAACTGTTGGCGTCTTCGGTTCTTCCTCGGCGGTGGGCGGCAGCACTACCTCGGGCATTGGATGAACTGGCTGCTTGCCCTTGTTGTCAACGGCCGGGAGCACCTCCGTGCCCATCTCATTGCTCTCCTCGATCTGCAAACAATTCGTGGAGTCAGGCACGACACAGAGTTCATGGCTTATTGAAGAGCATGTAGTTAAAACGGCATGACTGTCACTCTTCCTCCTCTCCATCGCGCCTATATTTACTCACCCTGCCCACCCCTACTTACCCACCCCCTCTCTTCTCTCACTATCAACCTTCCTCCTCTCCATCGCCATGAGCTCCAGCTCCAGCTCCAACGCCAACCCCTTCCCTTGGGGTATTGGCTGGAGGGCCTTCTTCCTCGGGTGGTCGGCTGGTGACCGCACCAAGTTCGAGAACACCATGGAGGTGTGCTCGAACTTAAGCTCCATGCCTGACATGCAGAAGGAATCTGATGCAATGCTCATGAGGGCCACTGCACAAGAGTTGAAGACGCTGATTCCTGACCCAGCGAAGGGCGCGATGGCAGTCGACATCATTCGTTGGGCCATGAATCAGGCCGTCTCCGATGACGCTAAACAGAGGAAGAAGTGGTCCAAGTACAAGAACTACTGGGCTCCTAATGACCGCCGTGCCGCAGTGTACTGGGAGACGGCAATCGTGCCACCGGCGGTCATCGGTGGGGAGCCTAAGGAGGAGGAAGAACCGGTGCAGATGCCAGTGAGGGCGTCAGAGCCAGGCCGTCGTACCTGGCAGATCGACCTTGATTCCGTTGAGGACGACGACGATGACCCGCCGCCCCGCACGGCGATGGACAAGAAGATGAAGGCCAGCCACTCGACCAGCCGCTCCTCACGCCGCGGTTAGCCAGTGTCTGTTGTGTACCCCCCATCCCCCAATCCCCCTTCTACTCCATTCCCATCTACTTCTATTCAGATCTTGCATGAACTAGTATGAACTTGTATGAACTCGTATGAACTCGTATGA
>JAAAWM010009368.1:0-22521 GCA_036873465.1 Thinopyrum obtusiflorum | reverse complement strand
CATGGGTCAATCACAACGAGTGTTTTTATAAAAAAATGCATCTTGATGTTCCGCAATGCACGGATCTTGCTAGTACTCCTACAGAAGACTAAGTTGGTGATGATGGTGTGTCTGCCATCCGTCGTTTGTGACCATTAGATCTACATCTAATGACTGTGAGGTAAGTTGTTGCGTTTTCTCACAAACATCCCACTTGTCTACCAATTTGCAGAAAAACCCATAATTAGTATCTTAAAACCAACCACATCCCCCCCTGACCTCACCAAACCAGCCCAAGGAATATATTCTAATTGAAACATAATATATCTCTAGTGATATATGTATATCAAAATTAGAGTGTTTTGTATCAAGTTTGTGAATAAGTATTATTCTAATTATGATTCGTTGCAACGCACATGAACATTGCTAGTATTTCCAACCATGCAATTTTTTCCCTAGTATTCCCTAGTTTCGAGTTTTCCATCAAGATATTAGTCACTCATGTTTGATATTTACTTTCAATCATGTACACATATGCACTATGTAACTAGCCTTCCTTATTGGGTTCCAAAGCTTAACTTTCACTCCTACTTACAATATGTAGAGTATTTAACAAAAAACTACCAGTTTCAACCAGCCCTAGGAAGAATCTATTGTACAAAAAATAGCAAAAACATACCCAAAATTTCTTAATCCACGCCAAAAACTACTACCTACCGATTAGGTTAGTTTAAACCCATTTATGACAGGGTTGGCCCACACGTCCGTGCTGACGAGGCAGCTTAAACCAACACTATTTGTTTGACCGTTGACACGAGGGACCCACATCTGACCTTCTATCCTGTTATTCCCCCTCAAATCATTATTTTTCCTGAACATTACTTCAAACAGTGATGATGCGTGTTCTTCGGTGGCGCCGGTGATGAGCGAGTTGGCCGCCGCTCCGCCGGACGGGCCGGACGCCGCGCTGGCCTCCGCACGGGTTGGCAGGCTGGCCCGAGCGTGACTCACGAGCGAGCAAGCCGCCGCGCTGGCCTTCACTCGAGCCAGATGGCTGGACTTAGCGTGGCGCACGCGAGCAAGCCGCCGCGCCGCCGTGCCAATCTAGCTTGCAAACCTTGCAGACAAGCAGCTGGACGGAGCTATCTTGGCTAGCTAGCGGCCGCGAGCGCCGGACGGAGCTGGCATCCGGGCTGCCGCAAGATGGGCTCCGCACCGCCGGCGGTTTTGACCTCGCCTTCTGCCGGTGGCGGTAGCTGCGTCCCATGGCCGAGGATGACTAGGTGGACGGGCCAGAGGTAGGAGGTCACTCGGGGATTTTTGTGCAAACTGACATGTAGGTCCCACAAGTCATAACGCCCGGTCGAATAGAAGGCGTTGACTTAATGGCGACACGGGCCCTGTTTGGATACTCTAAGTCAGAGGTTAGATTCTAACCCTGAACTAACTCTAACCAAAGTGGTGTTTGGATGGCAGGGTTAGATTGACAACAAATGTATCCAAACAGGGCCATGGGTTGAAACGTGCCTATAACGACACTTTGTAGAGTAGTCGTTTCTTGGTAGGGCTGGTTGGTAAGAGCATGTACAATGGTTGATAAGGTAGTCTTATCTTAAGTCTGCCACGTATGCAAGTGGTAGTAGTTTCTTGGCATTATTAGTGGTTTCTTGCATTATTAGTGGTTTCTTGTAAGGAACAATGTACTACTAGCGACAAAAGGCGATTCTAGGTTGCGTTGTACTCCAACGAGTACTACTAGTGGTCGCGGGAGTATATACCTCATTTTGTGGGTTCGATCCCGGCCGAACGCATGGCGGCCTTTTTTTTAAATAGTAACTTCGCTGCGAGCCAATATTTTACACGGGTAGTTTGAGTTTTGAAGTCAAACGGACGTGCGGCACCACAATCTAGGTGCACTGGATAGCCTAGCCACGTGAACGGGTTTTCCTTCCCAGCATCTTGTGGCCCGCGTGCTCGCCCTAGCCGCACCTCGCTTGCAGCTTCCTCATCAGCTAGTAGCATATTTAAACTAGCGCCTCCCAACTAAGCCCGAGGAGCCGGAAAAGCCTGGCGGGGCATTGGGAACTGTGCAATATGGCTCTGTACGTAAAGTGCTCTACTACTACTCTGTAGCTTGTGGCGTTGCACGCATGGACTTCACTCCATTATCGGCTCTACTATAAAAGAAATTCCTCTTGACGTGTTTTTTTTAAACGGAGGCAAAAGCTTTGCTTCATCTCATTCATAAAGAAGGAACTACTAACAAAGTTCGACGAGATCCATTACACCTTCACAAATGGAAGCGAAAAGCGTAGTCTGGCTGTATCAAATAACTCAAATGTTTTGCCCCCACAGTAACCATCGCTGATAAAAAGGCTGCTAGTGTGTGCGTGAGAGGAGCGGCTGAGTAGGCCAGCTACGTGAGAGGGGGGGGGGGGGGGGGGGGGGGGGGGGGGGGGGGGGGGGGGGGGGGGGGGGGGGGGGGGGGGGGGGGGGGGGGGGGGGGGGGGGGGGGGGGGGGGGGGGGGGGGGGGGGGGGGGGGGGGGGGGGGGGGGGGGGGGGGGGGGGGGGGGGGGGGGGGGGGGGGGGGGGGGGGGGGGGGGGGGGGGGGGGGGGGGGGGGGGGGGGGGGGGGGGGGGGGGGGGGGGGGGGGGGGGGGGGGGGGGGGGGGGGGGGGGGGGGGGGGGGGGGGGGGGGGGGGGGGGGGGGGGGGGGGGGGGGGGGGGGGGGGGGGGGGGGGGGGGGGGGGGGGGGGGGGGGGGGGGGGGGGGGGGGGGGGGGGGGGGGGGGGGGGGGGGGGGGGGGGGGGGGGGGGGGGGGGGGGGGGGGGGGGGGGGGGGGGGGGGGGGGGGGGGGGGGGGGGGGGGGGGGGGGGGGGGGGGGGGGGGGGGGGGGGGGGGGGGGGGGGGGGGGGGGGGGGGGGGGGGGGGGGGGGGGGGGGGGGGGGGGGGGGGGGGGGGGGGGGGGGGGGGGGGGGGGGGGGGGGGGGGGGGGGGGGGGGGGGGGGGGGGGGGGGGGGGGGGGGGGGGGGGGGGGGGGGGGGGGGGGGGGGGGGGGGGGGGGGGGGGGGGGGGGGGGGGGGGGGGGGGGGGGGGGGGGGGGGGGGGGGGGGGGGGGGGGGGGGGGGGGGGGGGGGGGGGGGGGGGGGGGGGGGGGGGGGGGGGGGGGGGGGGGGGGGGGGGGGGGGGGGGGGGGGGGGGGGGGGGGGGGGGGGGGGGGGGGGGGGGGGGGGGGGGGGGGGGGGGGGGGGGGGGGGGGGGGGGGGGGGGGGGGGGGGGGGGGGGGGGGGGGGGGGGGGGGGGGGGGGGGGGGGGGGGGGGGGGGGGGGGGGGGGGGGGGGGGGGGGGGGGGGGGGGGGGGGGGGGGGGGGGGGGGGGGGGGGGGGGGGGGGGGGGGGGGGGGGGGGGGGGGGGGGGGGGGGGGGGGGGGGGGGGGGGGGGGGGGGGGGGGGGGGGGGGGGGGGGGGGGGGGGGGGGGGGGGGGGGGGGGGGGGGGGGGGGGGGGGGGGGGGGGGGGGGGGGGGGGGGGGGGGGGGGGGGGGGGGGGGGGGGGGGGGGGGGGGGGGGGGGGGGGGGGGGGGGGGGGGGGGGGGGGGGGGGGGGGGGGGGGGGGGGGGGGGGGGGGGGGGGGGGGGGGGGGGGGGGGGGGGGGGGGGGGGGGGGGGGGGGGGGGGGGGGGGGGGGGGGGGGGGGGGGGGGGGGGGGGGGGGGGGGGGGGGGGGGGGGGGGGGGGGGGGGGGGGGGGGGGGGGGGGGGGGGGGGGGGGGGGGGGGGGGGGGGGGGGGGGGGGGGGGGGGGGGGGGGGGGGGGGGGGGGGGGGGGGGGGGGGGGGGGGGGGGGGGGGGGGGGGGGGGGGGGGGGGGGGGGGGGGGGGGGGGGGGGGGGGGGGGGGGGGGGGGGGGGGGGGGGGGGGGGGGGGGGGGGGGGGGGGGGGGGGGGGGGGGGGGGGGGGGGGGGGGGGGGGGGGGGGGGGGGGGGGGGGGGGGGGGGGGGGGGGGGGGGGGGGGGGGGGGGGGGGGGGGGGGGGGGGGGGGGGGGGGGGGGGGGGGGGGGGGGGGGGGGGGGGGGGGGGGGGGGGGGGGGGGGGGGGGGGGGGGGGGGGGGGGGGGGGGGGGGGGGGGGGGGGGGGGGGGGGGGGGGGGGGGGGGGGGGGGGGGGGGGGGGGGGGGGGGGGGGGGGGGGGGGGGGGGGGGGGGGGGGGGGGGGGGGGGGGGGGGGGGGGGGGGGGGGGGGGGGGGGGGGGGGGGGGGGGGGGGGGGGGGGGGGGGGGGGGGGGGGGGGGGGGGGGGGGGGGGGGGGGGGGGGGGGGGGGGGGGGGGGGGGGGGGGGGGGGGGGGGGGGGGGGGGGGGGGGGGGGGGGGGGGGGGGGGGGGGGGGGGGGGGGGGGGGGGGGGGGGGGGGGGGGGGGGGGGGGGTTATTTTACTTCCTCTATACCGGAGTAGTACTATTTGCTGCACAGTATTACTGACTGCCATATTTGAGCACAACATTATTATGCATGGACCTTGACTATGTATGTCACCATGTGTCCAGATCTGAGATGCCGCGTGTACCAGATGAACGGCGCCGAGTTCGACCCCCGTGATGCTACGTGGGTGCCGAGGAACACTCTTGGAGAGTATTCGCTTTTCATTGGGGACATCTACCCCATTGTGAAGCGGATGCCACCTTCCGTGCATGACACAGAAGGCCTGCCGTTCATGAAGCATGGTTGTGTCTTCCGTGTGCACCACCGGATGAACGACATGCTGGGACACGCTATCCCTGATTTATGCCGCTTCAGCTTGGATGAGTCTCCATCGTGTGGAACTGGACTAGAAAGCTGCGACAATGATTCCCGTTGCCCACCGCTATGGCTCGTGCCATCCATGAAGAACACCTGGGACTGGAACCTGGAGGAGGACATGTAGCCCATCTATAACGTGTAAGTGGAGTACGGTAAATTGTGAACGGTAGCGCTGTGAATATATGTAGACTAGTCGTGCACAAATTTATCACATGAATTGGAGATGAACTTGTGTGGCATACTGGCATTTGTCCTTTAGAATTTATTACTAGTAAATGTGTTATGTGTACGTGCAACTTGTGTGGTTGTTGCACGGGCTCCAACACGCTCTTTGAGAAAAAAAAGGTGGCACAGCTTTGGATATACGTGACGTGGCGGCATCATACAGTAGCATCATTCGCTATAGTTGTAGTATGCTCCTACTAGGACGACAACTCCTATAAAACCTTGCGCTTGGCTCTTTGCCTCTTCGGGAGGTTCAACAGTTCGTACTCGTGTGAACCTTGCACTTGGCTCTTCGCCTCTTCGGAAGGTCCAACAATGATGATACTACAGTACACATTATGCTTCTGGAAATCTGACACCGATTGAACTGCTGCACATCCACCGCGAGGGCGAGGGCGAGGGAGAGGGAGAGGGAGAGGGCGTGCTATAGTCAAAACCCTCTCCTCGTCCTGTGAACCACCGCGCGCGTGGGCGAGGGAGAGGCGTAGTAAGCAAGCTTCTCCTCGTTCGGCGAGTTGACGGGACACATCAAAGCAGTACTAGTACTAGTCCATACTGCATCCTTTCCGGTTAATATGGCTTAATTTGAAACGAGAAAAATACACTGGCGGTCAACGTATGTAACAATACGCTCTTTACGGTCACTATATATAGTTTTGCAGTGATTATACGATCACTAGCTCATCGTAGAGCACCGTATTGCACCCTACTGACCGGCCACATAGTCGATGTGGCACTTTGTTGACTGGTTAAATTGTCACCTGGTTTCTGGGTCCCACCTGTCAGTTGGCAGAGCAAAGAAATCAGCTAAAAAACAAAGAGTGTATCACATCTACACTTCCAATGCATTGAGCCTTCAATCTAAATCGATATTGATTGACTAATGCACCAACTTGTGCTCTAGGTATAGGCTACATGTCTATCCTTAATTACAGCATGCAACGACCTTCATTTAATCTTCTTCTCTCAATGGTCGCATGCACACATAACTTTTGGGCGTTAATTATGCCCTGGTCAATGTGTAAATCTCTAAATGTACAGTCTTTCACGGACGTAGGGAGTAGGTTGAGCACTTGAGCGTGAGCGTGTGTGTTGCATCATGTGCTGTGTGCCGCATGGGTGCGTGAGTGTTGCATGCGTCCATGTGTACATGTGAGTGTTGCATGTTGCATGCATGCATGCATGCATGCATGGGGCTTACTCCGGGGGGGGGGGGGGGGGGGGGGGGGGGGGGGGGGGGGGGGGGGGGGGGGGGGGGGGGGGGGGGGGGGGGGGGGGGGGGGGGGGGGGGGGGGGGGGGGGGGGGGGGGGGGGGGGGGGGGGGGGGGGGGGGGGGGGGGGGGGGGGGGGGGGGGGGGGGGGGGGGGGGGGGGGGGGGGGGGGGGGGGGGGGGGGGGGGGGGGGGGGGGGGGGGGGGGGGGGGGGGGGGGGGGGGGGGGGGGGGGGGGGGGGGGGGGGGGGGGGGGGGGGGGGGGGGGGGGGGGGGGGGGGGGGGGGGGGGGGGGGGGGGGGGGGGGGGGGGGGGGGGGGGGGGGGGGGGGGGGGGGGGGGGGGGGGGGGGGGGGGGGGGGGGGGGGGGGGGGGGGGGGGGGGGGGGGGGGGGGGGGGGGGGGGGGGGGGGGGGGGGGGGGGGGGGGGGGGGGGGGGGGGGGGGGGGGGGGGGGGGGGGGGGGGGGGGGGGGGGGGGGGGGGGGGGGGGGGGGGGGGGGGGGGGGGGGGGGGGGGGGGGGGGGGGGGGGGGGGGGGGGGGGGGGGGGGGGGGGGGGGGGGGGGGGGGGGGGGGGGGGGGGGGGGGGGGGGGGGGGGGGGGGGGGGGGGGGGGGGGGGGGGGGGGGGGGGGGGGGGGGGGGGGGGGGGGGGGGGGGGGGGGGGGGGGGGGGGGGGGGGGGGGGGGGGGGGGGGGGGGGGGGGGGGGGGGGGGGGGGGGGGGGGGGGGGGGGGGGGGGGGGGGGGGGGGGGGGGGGGGGGGGGGGGGGGGGGGGGGGGGGGGGGGGGGGGGGGGGGGGGGGGGGGGGGGGGGGGGGGGGGGGGGGGGGGGGGGGGGGGGGGGGGGGGGGGGGGGGGGGGGGGGGGGGGGGGGGGGGGGGGGGGGGGGGGGGGGGGGGGGGGGGGGGGGGGGGGGGGGGGGGGGGGGGGGGGGGGGGGGGGGGGGGGGGGGGGGGGGGGGGGGGGGGGGGGGGGGGGGGGGGGGGGGGGGGGGGGGGGGGGGGGGGGGGGGGGGGGGGGGGGGGGGGGGGGGGGGGGGGGGGGGGGGGGGGGGGGGGGGGGGGGGGGGGGGGGGGGGGGGGGGGGGGGGGGGGGGGGGGGGGGGGGGGGGGGGGGGGGGGGGGGGGGGGGGGGGGGGGGGGGGGGGGGGGGGGGGGGGGGGGGGGGGGGGGGGGGGGGGGGGGGGGGGGGGGGGGGGGGGGGGGGGGGGGGGGGGGGGGGGGGGGGGGGGGGGGGGGGGGGGGGGGGGGGGGGGGGGGGGGGGGGGGGGGGGGGGGGGGGGGGGGGGGGGGGGGGGGGGGGGGGGGGGGGGGGGGGGGGGGGGGGGGGGGGGGGGGGGGGGGGGGGGGGGGGGGGGGGGGGGGGGGGGGGGGGGGGGGGGGGGGGGGGGGGGGGGGGGGGGGGGGGGGGGGGGGGGGGGGGGGGGGGGGGGGGGGGGGGGGGGGGGGGGGGGGGGGGGGGGGGGGGGGGGGGGGGGGGGGGGGGGGGGGGGGGGGGGGGGGGGGGGGGGGGGGGGGGGGGGGGGGGGGGGGGGGGGGGGGGGGGGGGGGGGGGGGGGGGGGGGGGGGGGGGGGGGGGGGGGGGGGGGGGGGGGGGGGGGGGGGGGGGGGGGGGGGGGGGGGGGGGGGGGGGGGGGGGGGGGGGGGGGGGGGGGGGGGGGGGGGGGGGGGGGGGGGGGGGGGGGGGGGGGGGGGGGGGGGGGGGGGGGGGGGGGGGGGGGGGGGGGGGGGGGGGGGGGGGGGGGGGGGGGGGGGGGGGGGGGGGGGGGGGGGGGGGGGGGGGGGGGGGGGGGGGGGGGGGGGGGGGGGGGGGGGGGGGGGGGGGGGGGGGGGGGGGGGGGGGGGGGGGGGGGGGGGGGGGGGGGGGGGGGGGGGGGGGGGGGGGGGGGGGGGGGGGGGGGGGGGGGGGGGGGGGGGGGGGGGGGGGGGGGGGGGGGGGGGGGGGGGGGGGGGGGGGGGGGGGGGGGGGGGGGGGGGGGGGGGGGGGGGGGGGGGGGGGGGGGGGGGGGGGGGGGGGGGGGGGGGGGGGGGGGGGGGGGGGGGGGGGGGGGGGGGGGGGGGGGGGGGGGGGGGGGGGGGGGGGGGGGGGGGGGGGGGGGGGGGGGGGGGGGGGGGGGGGGGGGGGGGGGGGGGGGGGGGGGGGGGGGGGGGGGGGGGGGGGGGGGGGGGGGGGGGGGGGGGGGGGGGGGGGGGGGGGGGGGGGGGGGGGGGGGGGGGGGGGGGGGGGGGGGGGGGGGGGGGGGGGGGGGGGGGGGGGGGGGGGGGGGGGGGGGGGGGGGGGGGGGGGGGGGGGGGGGGGGGGGGGGGGGGGGGGGGGGGGGGGGGGGGGGGGGGGGGGGGGGGGGGGGGGGGGGGGGGGGGGGGGGGGGGGGGGGGGGGGGGGGGGGGGGGGGGGGGGGGGGGGGGGGGGGGGGGGGGGGGGGGGGGGGGGGGGGGGGGGGGGGGGGGGGGGGGGGGGGGGGGGGGGGGGGGGGGGGGGGGGGGGGGGGGGGGGGGGGGGGGGGGGGGGGGGGGGGGGGGGGGGGGGGGGGGGGGGGGGGGGGGGGGGGGGGGGGGGGGGGGGGGGGGGGGGGGGGGGGGGGGGGGGGGAGATTTAATGCACTTTCTTCCCCGTCTTCCACTCTTCTTCCTCCTCTCTTCCCCATCGTCGGCCGCACACCATTCCCCCCCGCTCACTGCTCGCCCGCCCGCGCTATCTTCCTTGGTAGCTCGCGCGTACCATATCCCCCCGCTCATTGCTCGGCGACACGAGGAGAAGCTTCTTCGCTCGCCCGCCCGAATCCACTTCCCCGCTGGCTCGCAGGCACCGAAAACCCCAATGGCAGAACCGACTGACACGCAGAGCTGCGATTGGAATTCCCTCCCCGATGTTCTCTTGGAGCAGATCTGTAATCGTATGGACCTACTCAGCACCGTCCGTCTGGCCGCATGCTCGGTGTCTTTGTACCGTCTACTCGTCTGCAACCGGCTGGCTCTTTTCAAGACACCCTGCTTGCTGATGCCCGATCCTCGCAGGTGGCCCAGACACCGACTTGACGATCCTACGGAGGTTGCCGTGGTGCCCCTCGACATGCTACCACTACCCATCCACCTGCCCTTCATGCGCAGCCACTACTGGGCAGGCATGAAGGCCAACTAGATCGTCTTCATCCACCAATCCGGTAGTCCGTGGCGTCTCGTGGATATCTACACCCAGCGAGAGATCACCCTTCCATCTTTGGATACCGCTGCCATCGAGCCTCGCGGCCCGCCGGACACTCCTGCCTACTACGCACGAGACGCGTCGAGCTTTTGGCTCGACCTCTGTTTGCTGAAGGTTGTAATCTGCGAAGTGCCCACACCATCAGAAGACTACATGGATTACAAGCTCATTGCCGTGTTCAACATGGGATTAGTCTATCTGGAATCCGGTCGCCATACATGGTTATGGCTCATCGTCGATCCTCTTCACCCAACACTTCTGTCTGATGCTATAGTGCATGATGGCATTGTTTATGCGGTCGACGCACAGATTGGCTGCCTATACTGGTGGAATCTATTGTCGTGTAATTGTTCTATCTCATCTCATCTTTATTACCTTAAGAATACGACTGCCTGTTCATTGTTACAAATTTAGAATATATAGTATGTATATAACCACATCATTGCTATATGTTCCTCTCATTTCCTAGATTTTTATGACCACCCCCCCCCCCCCCCCCCCCCCCCCCCCCCCCCCCCCCCCCCCCCCCCCCCCCCCCCCCCCCCCCCCCCCCCCCCCCCCCCCCCCCCCCCCCCCCCCCCCCCCCCCCCCCCCCCCCCCCCCCCCCCCCCCCCCCCCCCCCCCCCCCCCCCCCCCCCCCCCCCCCCCCCCCCCCCCCCCCCCCCCCCCCCCCCCCCCCCCCCCCCCCCCCCCCCCCCCCCCCCCCCCCCCCCCCCCCCCCCCCCCCCCCCCCCCCCCCCCCCCCCCCCCCCCCCCCCCCCCCCCCCCCCCCCCCCCCCCCCCCCCCCCCCCCCCCCCCCCCCCCCCCCCCCCCCCCCCCCCCCCCCCCCCCCCCCCCCCCCCCCCCCCCCCCCCCCCCCCCCCCCCCCCCCCCCCCCCCCCCCCCCCCCCCCCCCCCCCCCCCCCCCCCCCCCCCCCCCCCCCCCCCCCCCCCCCCCCCCCCCCCCCCCCCCCCCCCCCCCCCCCCCCCCCCCCCCCCCCCCCCCCCCCCCCCCCCCCCCCCCCCCCCCCCCCCCCCCCCCCCCCCCCCCCCCCCCCCCCCCCCCCCCCCCCCCCCCCCCCCCCCCCCCCCCCCCCCCCCCCCCCCCCCCCCCCCCCCCCCCCCCCCCCCCCCCCCCCCCCCCCCCCCCCCCCCCCCCCCCCCCCCCCCCCCCCCCCCCCCCCCCCCCCCCCCCCCCCCCCCCCCCCCCCCCCCCCCCCCCCCCCCCCCCCCCCCCCCCCCCCCCCCCCCCCCCCCCCCCCCCCCCCCCCCCCCCCCCCCCCCCCCCCCCCCCCCCCCCCCCCCCCCCCCCCCCCCCCCCCCCCCCCCCCCCCCCCCCCCCCCCCCCCCCCCCCCCCCCCCCCCCCCCCCCCCCCCCCCCCCCCCCCCCCCCCCCCCCCCCCCCCCCCCCCCCCCCCCCCCCCCCCCCCCCCCCCCCCCCCCCCCCCCCCCCCCCCCCCCCCCCCCCCCCCCCCCCCCCCCCCCCCCCCCCCCCCCCCCCCCCCCCCCCCCCCCCCCCCCCCCCCCCCCCCCCCCCCCCCCCCCCCCCCCCCCCCCCCCCCCCCCCCCCCCCCCCCCCCCCCCCCCCCCCCCCCCCCCCCCCCCCCCCCCCCCCCCCCCCCCCCCCCCCCCCCCCCCCCCCCCCCCCCCCCCCCCCCCCCCCCCCCCCCCCCCCCCCCCCCCCCCCCCCCCCCCCCCCCCCCCCCCCCCCCCCCCCCCCCCCCCCCCCCCCCCCCCCCCCCCCCCCCCCCCCCCCCCCCCCCCCCCCCCCCCCCCCCCCCCCCCCCCCCCCCCCCCCCCCCCCCCCCCCCCCCCCCCCCCCCCCCCCCCCCCCCCCCCCCCCCCCCCCCCCCCCCCCCCCCCCCCCCCCCCCCCCCCCCCCCCCCCCCCCCCCCCCCCCCCCCCCCCCCCCCCCCCCCCCCCCCCCCCCCCCCCCCCCCCCCCCCCCCCCCCCCCCCCCCCCCCCCCCCCCCCCCCCCCCCCCCCCCCCCCCCCCCCCCCCCCCCCCCCCCCCCCCCCCCCCCCCCCCCCCCCCCCCCCCCCCCCCCCCCCCCCCCCCCCCCCCCCCCCCCCCCCCCCCCCCCCCCCCCCCCCCCCCCCCCCCCCCCCCCCCCCCCCCCCCCCCCCCCCCCCCCCCCCCCCCCCCCCCCCCCCCCCCCCCCCCCCCCCCCCCCCCCCCCCCCCCCCCCCCCCCCCCCCCCCCCCCCCCCCCCCCCCCCCCCCCCCCCCCCCCCCCCCCCCCCCCCCCCCCCCCCCCCCCCCCCCCCCCCCCCCCCCCCCCCCCCCCCCCCCCCCCCCCCCCCCCCCCCCCCCCCCCCCCCCCCCCCCCCCCCCCCCCCCCCCCCCCCCCCCCCCCCCCCCCCCCCCCCCCCCCCCCCCCCCCCCCCCCCCCCCCCCCCCCCCCCCCCCCCCCCCCCCCCCCCCCCCCCCCCCCCCCCCCCCCCCCCCCCCCCCCCCCCCCCCCCCCCCCCCCCCCCCCCCCCCCCCCCCCCCCCCCCCCCCCCCCCCCCCCCCCCCCCCCCCCCCCCCCCCCCCCAAGCTTGATGCCTTTCACACACTAAAGATTATCTGGCAACAAGCTGTGTCGACAAATCTCTAGATATGGTGATTCATGAAACCCATGGTATATGATGTGTAAGCATAGCCCCCCCTGGCGAATGGAAGTTGCATAGCACGGTAATCATCGCCAGTGATATGATCGATGATTGGTCGGATGATCAGATAATTGATCCCGAGGAACAAGGAGTGGTTGCCCAGGCTGTAAACCCGCCTCCAGTTGAATTCGCATGGCCCAAAGGAGTTGTGATCTTTCTCAAACACGAAGCAACCATAGCAATCAATGTCACGAACACTCCACGCATTGTACTACATGTGATTTGATGTATTGGTTTGGTCAATTTGGTACGTGCGAATGAGCATCAAATGACCCGCTGTCAGCTAAACAAGCGATAAACCACCACCCATCGGCTGGTATGATTACAGGTCCTGGAATCATGAAGGCCAGCGCAGTTGCGTCCGCTGCAACAATTCAAATTGGAGACCAAAAGGACAAAAATAAACAATCATGTTCAGAGTATGTGTGGAATTGAGATTATTATAACAGTGACACATATCATAGACAGAGAATTGCAATGTCGTGGTCATAATCATACCCCAAGTTAAAAAAAATAAGACAATGGCTTTCATATTCTAGCAATATGTCATGGTTCAAACATCATGTAACAATGAGAGGAAAACAGCTATGACAGAGCCTACTCATATTCTACCATAGCACTTACTACTACTGTTCTCATGTCAACTCTAAGCAATAACATGCATTGTTATAAAAATCTTGGAAATGAGAGTAACATATAGCAATCATGATGTTATTCTCATAATATGTATTCTAACAATCATTAGATGCCGATTGTTCTCATATCAACTCTAACAATAACATGTGTGGTCATAAAAATCTAGGAAATGAGAGGAACATATAACAATGATGTGGTTATAGACATACTATCGATTCTAAATTTGTAACAATGAATAGGCAGTCATATTCATAAGGTAAAGATGATATGAGATAGAGCAATTACACGATGATAGATTCCACCAGTATAGGCAGCCAATCTGTGTGTCGATCGCGTAGACGATGCCATCGTGCACTATAGCATCAGACAAAAATGTTGCCTCAACAAGATTGACAATGAGCCATAACCATGTATGGCGACTGGATTCCAGATAGACTAATCCCATGTTGAACAAGACAATGAGCTTCTAATCCATGTAGTCTTCTGATGGTGTGGGCACTTCGCAGATTACAACTTTCAGCAAACAGAGGTCGATCCAAAAGCTTGATGCGTCTCATGCGTAGTAGGCAGTAGTACTCGGCGGGCCGCGAGGCTCGATGTCGGTGTTATCCAACGATGGAAGGGTGATCCCTCACTAGGTGTAGATATCCATAAGACGCCACGGACTACCGGATTGGTGGATGAGGATGATCTAGTTAGCCTTCATGCCCGCCCAGTAGTGGCCGCACATGAAGGACAGGTGGACGGGTAGTGGTAGCATGTCGAGGGGCACCACGACAACCTCCATAGGATCGTCAAGTCAGTGTCTGGGCCACCTACGAGGATCGGGCATCAGCAAGCAGGGTGTCTTGAAAAGAGTCGGCCGGTTGCAGACGAGTAGACAGTACAAAGACACCGAGCATGCGGCCAGACAGACGGTGCTGAGTAGGTCCATACGATTACAGATCTGCTCCAAGAGAACATCGGGGAGGGAATTCCAATCGTGGTTCTGCGTGTCAGTCGGTTCTGCCATTCGGGTTTTCGGTGCCTGCGAGCCAGCGGGGAAGTGGATTCGGGCGGGCGAGTGAAGAAGCTTCTCCTCGTGTGGCCGAGCAGTGAGAGGGGGGATATGGTACGCGCGAGCTACCAAGGAAGATGGCGCGGGTGGGCGAGCAGTGAGCGGGGGTAAATGGTGTGCGGCTGACGATAGGAAAGAGAGGAGGAAGAATAAGAGAGGAGGAAGAAGAGTGGAAGACAGGGAAGAAAGTGCATTAAATCTAAATTCTACTAGTACTACTACCAAGATATACCATCCTTCGGAGTGTAAATAGTTACACCGATGACATGTGGGTGTACCACAAGAGGGCCCATATGTTGGTTAATGGAGGACAGAGGTGCGTAGGCGTATTTGCGGAAGCATGCTCTACTGGCAAACATCATGGCAGTACTGGATAAGGCTGATTTAGTAACACCAACACGCTGGTTCAGCTTATTAATTACGTGTCCCATCTGCTACAACGTGTATTGTCACTTCACTGTGAAGACTAGTTGAATAGTTCTCTCTGACCGAGATGGGGAATAATGGATCGCGAAGACTTCCTTTCTACAGTATCCCTATGCCTCAACGCTCACTTCACTTATTTTGCTCCATACCTAGTCACTTGTTGAAATCTGTAGAAAGAAAAATACTCCGTATTTGGGAACAGAGGGAGGCTTTTACTCCATATTTGGGAACAGAGGGAGTATCACCATATGGAGGGAACATAGGAAGCTTGAAATATGAACATGTCAATGGGAGGGAGTAAGCCCCATGCATGCATGCATGCATGCAACATGCAACACTCACACGTACACATGGACGCACGCAACATTCACGCACCCATGCGGCACACACCACACGATGCAACACACACGCTCACGCTGAAGTGCTCAACCTACTCCCTACGTCCTTGAAAGACTGTACATTTAGAGATTTAAAGATTGTCCAGGGCATAATTAACGCCCAAAAGTAGTAGACTTATGTGTGCATGTGACCATTAAGAGAAGAAGATTAAATGAAGGCCATTGCATGTTGTAATTAAGGATAGACATGTAGCCTATACCTAGAGCACAAGTTGGTGCATTAGTCAATCAATATTGATTTAGATTAAAGGCTAAATGCATTGGAAGTGTAGATGTACATCATGTACTACACTCTTTGTTTTTTAGCTGATGTACACTCTTTGTTGGAAGACCGAGGGAGTACACATGCATGCACTCACATACACAACCAGGGTGGTTCGCGCGCAAGGGTTGGACTCCTGTCGCGCCTGCATAAAGTTTTGTGTAGCTGATTTCTTTGCTCTGCATACTGACAGGTGGGACCCAGAAACCAGGTGATAATTTAACCAGTCAACAAAGTGCCTTGTCGACTATGTGTCCGGTCAATAGGGTGCAATACGGTGCTCTACGATGAGCTAGTGATCGTATAATCACCGCAAAACTATATATAGTGACCGTAAAAAGCATATTGTTACATACGTTGACTGCCAGTGTATTTTTCTCATTTCAAATTAAGCCATTTTAACCGGAAAGGACGCGGTATGGACTAGTAGTACTAGTACTGCTTTGATGTGTCCCATCAACTCACCGAATGAGGAGAAGCTTGCTTACTACACCTCTCACTCGCCCACGCACGTGGTGGTTCGCAGGACGAGGAGAGGGTTTTGACAATAGCACCCTCTCCCTCACCCTCTCCCTCGCCCTCGCCCTCACCCTCGCCCTCGCGGTGGACAGGGAGCAGTTCAATTGGTGTTAGATTGCCAGAAGCAGATTGTACTGTAGTATCATCATTGTTGGACCTTCCGAGAGGTGAAGAGCCAAGTGCAAGGTTCACACGAGTACAAACTATTGAACCTCCCGAAGAGGCAAAGAGCCAAGCGCAAGGTTTTATAGGAGTTGTCATCCTAGTAGGAGTGTACTACAACTATAGCGAACGATGCTACTATATGATTCCACCACGTCACGTATATCCAAAGTTGTGCCACCTTTTTTTCTCAAAGACTGTGTTGGACGCCGCATGCAACAACTACACAAGTTGAACGTACACATAACACATTTACTGGTAATAAATTCTAAAGGACAAATGCCAGTATGCCACACAAGTTCATCTCCAATTCATGTGATAAATTTGTGCATTACTAGTCTACATATATTCACAGTGCTACCGTTCACAATTACCGTACTCCACTTACACATTATAGATGGGCTACATGTCCTCCTCCAGGTTCCTGTCCCAGGTGTTCTTCATGGATGGCACGATCCATAGCGGTTGGCAACGGGAATCATTGTCGCAGCTTTCTAGTCCGGTTCCACATGATGGAGACTCATCCAAGCTGTAGCAGCATAAATTAGGGATAGCGTGTCCCAGCATGTCGTTCATCCGGCGGTGCACACTGAAGACACAACCATGCTTCATGAACGGCAGGCCTTCCGTGTCGTGCACGGAAGGTGGCATCCGCTTCACAATGGGGTAGCTGTCCCCAATGAAAAGCGAGTACTCTCCAAGAGCGTTCCTCGGCACGCACGTAGCATCACGGCGGTCAAACTCGGCGCCGTTCATCTGGTGCACGCGGCATCTCAAATCTGGACACATGGTGACGTACATAGTCAAGGTCCATGCATAATAATGTTGTGCTCAAATATGGCGGTCAGTAATACTATGCAGCAAATAGTACTACTCCTGTATAGAGGAAGTAAAATAACCGGCTTATTATATATAGCCACTCTTGGCTACATGGATGAGATAGTAAGACATGGAAAAAAATGGTGGCAGCTAGTGGGTTCAAGTCTTCAAGGGCCTAGCTAGCTATATGCGTCCTCCAAGGTAAAAAGTACTCCTACTAGTAATAGTAAGTACTACTAGTACAACAATGAAAGAGAAGGTGAGAGGGTTAAAAAATGGAATACCTGGGTAGATGGTGATTGTCCGATCGTGGTAAATTGTGTGACCATGTTGTGAGATCTCGTGTTGTCATCACTCACTTTGGCCTCAAGGTGCTCGATCAGCTCCTGATCCATGGGGTCGAACTTGACGCCAGCCGGCAGCATCGGCCAATCCTTCTTTGACTTGCATAGATAATTCCAGTTATATGGTACTCAATGTATGATCAATCAACTATTTTAAGCGAATGATGAAAGATTTCGACAGATAAGTGGTACGCCAAATCTGAAGTCCAGAATACCCGAACATGCCGCCGGGATTCTTGTGTCACCTCACGCGCAGAGTGTTGTCATGCCAATTCAATGTGTGGACATGATGAATAATTTGACCGACGTATACTAGTACTGCTACTATACTACTTACTAGTCGTATTTAGTGTCACATTTTAACCATAGGTTTATCTAAGAAGTACGCACTTGAAGCCTAATTGATATATATATAGCTTCTGCGCAACATCTCCATCATCATTATCAGTAAATCCTACGCAGGTGAGTTAGGATTCATCTGATCCCAGGAAGGTATCTATCCTTCAAACCAGAGGAGTGCTTCAAACTAACAATAGTACATAATATCCAACAAAAGAGGGTCGTCCTACAGCAGCAGAATACATGGCTCGGTCTAGATATCAGCACGAATCAAGTTGTGCATATTTGTTGTTGGCATGAACCACATCGCCGCATGTCCCCCCCCCCCCCCCCCCCCCCCCCCCCCCCCCCCCCCCCCCCCCCCCCCCCCCCCCCCCCCCCCCCCCCCCCCCCCCCCCCCCCCCCCCCCCCCCCCCCCCCCCCCCCCCCCCCCCCCCCCCCCCCCCCCCCCCCCCCCCCCCCCCCCCCCCCCCCCCCCCCCCCCCCCCCCCCCCCCCCCCCCCCCCCCCCCCCCCCCCCCCCCCCCCCCCCCCCCCCCCCCCCCCCCCCCCCCCCCCCCCCCCCCCCCCCCCCCCCCCCCCGAAGACCAACAAGCATGGACTTTTCCCAAGCCATTTTAAGCACCGTCTTGAAAAAGTTGGTGCAGGAAGCACCGAGTCTTGCGGTGGTGAGGACATCGGAGCGGCGTGTGATTTCTCCCAGAGGATCGTCGTCCAAGGTCTCCCAGCCCCGACGAGGAGGAGAACCGCCTGGCGAATCCATGGGAGCAGCGACGAACTACCTTCTCTTCGGGGGGAGGGGAACTGGCGAGGAGGAGATAAGAGCGTAGTAACCGCAGGGCCTCGTCCCTTCCAACTGTAGATCGTTCCTTAGCAAAGGGGTGAGGCTATTATTTACTACTAGTACTAGCATTATGGGACGTTATGGGATTGCATTATACTGTAAATAATAGCACTAGTAAGAAATTTTTGGCACTAGCTAGTAGTTTTTGGCATGGATTAAGAAATTTTGGGTATGTTTTTGCTATTTTTTGTACACGCCAACTAGCCCCCCCCCCCCCCCCCCCCCCCCCCCCCCCCCCCCCCCCCCCCCCCCCCCCCCCCCCCCCCCCCCCCCCCCCCCCCCCCCCCCCCCCCCCCCCCCCCCCCCCCCCCCCCCCCCCCCCCCCCCCCCCCCCCCCCCCCCCCCCCCCCCCCCCCCCCCCCCCCCCCCCCCCCCCCCCCCCCCCCCCCCCCCCCCCCCCCCCCCCCCCCCCCCCCCCCCCCCCCCCCCCCCCCCCCCCCCCCCCCCCCCCCCCCCCCCCCCCCCCCCCCCCCCCCCCCCCCCCCCCCCCCCCCCCCCCCCCCCCCCCCCCCCCCCCCCCCCCCCCCCCCCCCCCCCCCCCCCCCCCCCCCCCCCCCCCCCCCCCCCCCCCCCCCCCCCCCCCCCCCCCCCCCCCCCCCCCCCCCCCCCCCCCCCCCCCCCCCCCCCCCCCCCCCCCCCCCCCCCCCCCCCCCCCCCCCCCCCCCCCCCCCCCCCCCCCCCCCCCCCCCCCCCCCCCCCCCCCCCCCCCCCCCCCCCCCCCCCCCCCCCCCCCCCCCCCCCCCCCCCCCCCCCCCCCCCCCCCCCCCCCCCCCCCCCCCCCCCCCCCCCCCCCCCCCCCCCCCCCCCCCCCCCCCCCCCCCCCCCCCCCCCCCCCCCCCCCCCCCCCCCCCCCCCCCCCCCCCCCCCCCCCCCCCCCCCCCCCCCCCCCCCCCCCCCCCCCCCCCCCCCCCCCCCCCCCCCCCCCCCCCCCCCCCCCCCCCCCCCCCCCCCCCCCCCCCCCCCCCCCCCCCCCCCCCCCCCCCCCCCCCCCCCCCCCCCCCCCCCCCCCCCCCCCCCCCCCCCCCCCCCCCCCCCCCCCCCCCCCCCCCCCCCCCCCCCCCCCCCCCCCCCCCCCCCCCCCCCCCCCCCCCCCCCCCCCCCCCCCCCCCCCCCCCCCCCCCCCCCCCCCCCCCCCCCCCCCCCCCCCCCCCCCCCCCCCCCCCCCCCCCCCCCCCCCCCCCCCCCCCCCCCCCCCCCCCCCCCCCCCCCCCCCCCCCCCCCCCCCCCCCCCCCCCCCCCCCCCCCCCCCCCCCCCCCCCCCCCCCCCCCCCCCCCCCCCCCCCCCCCCCCCCCCCCCCCCCCCCCCCCCCCCCCCCCCCCCCCCCCCCCCCCCCCCCCCCCCCCCCCCCCCCCCCCCCCCCCCCCCCCCCCCCCCCCCCCCCCCCCCCCCCCCCCCCCCCCCCCCCCCCCCCCCCCCCCCCCCCCCCCCCCCCCCCCCCCCCCCCCCCCCCCCCCCCCCCCCCCCCCCCCCCCCCCCCCCCCCCCCCCCCCCCCCCCCCCCCCCCCCCCCCCCCCCCCCCCCCCCCCCCCCCCCCCCCCCCCCCCCCCCCCCCCCCCCCCCCCCCCCCCCCCCCCCCCCCCCCCCCCCCCCCCCCCCCCCCCCCCCCCCCCCCCCCCCCCCCCCCCCCCCCCCCCCCCCCCCCCCCCCCCCCCCCCCCCCCCCCCCCCCCCCCCCCCCCCCCCCCCCCCCCCCCCCCCCCCCCCCCCCCCCCCCCCCCCCCCCCCCCCCCCCCCCCCCCCCCCCCCCCCCCCCCCCCCCCCCCCCCCCCCCCCCCCCCCCCCCCCCCCCCCCCCCCCCCCCCCCCCCCCCCCCCCCCCCCCCCCCCCCCCCCCCCCCCCCCCCCCCCCCCCCCCCCCCCCCCCCCCCCCCCCCCCCCCCCCCCCCCCCCCCCCCCCCCCCCCCCCCCCCCCCCCCCCCCCCCCCCCCCCCCCCCCCCCCCCCCCCCCCCCCCCCCCCCCCCCCCCCCCCCCCCCCCCCCCCCCCCCCCCCCCCCCCCCCCCCCCCCCCCCCCCCCCCCCCCCCCCCCCCCCCCCCCCCCCCCCCCCCCCCCCCCCCCCCCCCCCCCCCCCCCCCCCCCCCCCCCCCCCCCCCCCCCCCCCCCCCCCCCCCCCCCCCCCCCCCCCCCCCCCCCCCCCCCCCCCCCCCCCCCCCCCCCCCCCCCCCCCCCCCCCCCCCCCCCCCCCCCCCCCCCCCCCCCCCCCCCCCCCCCCCCCCCCCCCCCCCCCCCCCCCCCCCCCCCCCCCCCCCCCCCCCCCCCCCCCCCCCCCCCCCCCCCCCCCCCCCCCCCCCCCCCCCCCCCCCCCCCCCCCCCCCCCCCCCCCCCCCCCCCCCCCCCCCCCCCCCCCCCCCCCCCCCCCCCCCGAGACTAGGCTTTTCGCTTCCATTTGTGGAGGTGTAATGGATCTCGTCGAACATTGTTAGTAGTTCCTTCTTTATGAATGAGATGAAGCAAAGCTTTTGCCTCCGTTTCAAGAAAAAACACGGCAAGAGGAATTTCTTTTATAGTAGAGCCGATAATGGAGTGAAGTCCATGCGTGCAATGCCACAAGCTACAGAGTAGTAGTAGAGCACTTTACGTACAGAGCCATATTGCATAGTTCCCAATGCCCCGCCAGGCTTTTTCGGCTCCTCAGGCTTAATTGGGAGGCGCTAGTTTAAATATGCTACTAGCTGATGAGGAAGCTGCAAGCGAGGTGCGGCTAGGGCGAGCACGCGAGCCATGAGATGCTGGGAAGGAAAACCCGTTCACGTGGCTAGGCTATCCAGTGCACCCAGATTGTGGTGCCGCACGTCCGTTTGACTTCAAAACTCAAACTACCCGCGTAAAATATTGGCTCGCAACGAAGTTACTATTTAAAAAAAAGGCCGCCGTGCGTTCGGCCGGGATCGAACCCACAAAACGAGGTATACACTCCCGCGACCACTAGTAGTACTCGTTGGAGTACAACGCAACCTAGAATCGCCTTTTGTCGCTAGTAGTACATTGTTCCTTACAAGAAACCCCTAATAATGCAAGAAACCACTAATAATGCCAAGAAACTACTACCACTTGCATACGTGGCAGACTTAAGATAAGACTACCTTATCAACCATTGTACATGCTCTTACCAACCAGCCCTACCAAGAAACGACTACTCTACAAAGTGCCGTTATAGGCACGTTTCAACCCATGGCCCTGTTTGGATACATTTGTTGTCAATCTAACCCTGCCATTCAAACACCACTTTGGTTAGAGTTAGTTCAGGGTTAGAATCTAACCTCTGACTTAGAGTATCCAAACAGGGCCCATGTCGCCCATTAAGTCAACGCCTTCTATTCGACCGGGCGTTATGACTTGTGGGACCTACATGTCAGTCTGCACAAAAATCCCCGAGTGACCTCCTACCTCCGGCCCGTCCACCTAGTCATCCTCGCCCATGGGACGTAGCTACCGCCGCCAGTAGAAGGCGAGGTCAAAACCGCCGGTGGTGCGGAGCCCATCTTGCGGCAGCCCGGATGCCAGCTCCGTCCGGCGCTCGCGGCCGCTAGCTAGCCAAGATAGCTCCGTCCAGCTGCTTGTCTGCAAGGTTTGCTAGCTAGATTGGCACGGCGGCGCGGTGGCTTGCTTGCGCGTGCCGCGCTAAGGCCAGCCATCTGGCTCAAGCGAAGGCCAGCGCGGCGGCTTGCTCACTCGTGAGTCACGCTCGGGCCAGCCTACCAACCTGTGCGGAGGCCAGCGCGGCGTCCGGCCCGTCCGGCGGAGCGGCGGCCAACTCGCTCATCACCGGCGCCACCGACGAACTTGCATCAGTACTGTTTGAAGTAATGTTCAGGAAAAATAATGATTTGAGGGGGAATAACAGGATAGAAGGTCAGATGTGGGTCCCTCGTGTCAACGGTCAAACAAAATGTGTTGGTTTAAGCTGCCTCGTCAGCACGGATGTGTGGGCCAACCCTGTCATAAATGGGTTTAAACTAACCTAATCGGTAGGTAGTAGTTTTTGGCATGGATTAAGAAATTTTGGGTATGTTTTTGCTATTTTTTGTACAATAGATTCTTCCTAGGGCTGGTTGAAAGTGGTAGTTTTTTGTTAAATACTCTACATATTGTAAGTAGGTGTGAAAGTTAAGCTTTGGAACCCAATAAGCAAGGCTACTTACATAGTGCATATGTGTACATGATTGAAAGTAAATATCAACCATGAGTGACTAATATCTTGATGGAAAACTCAAAACTATGGAATACTAGGGAAAAAAATTTGCATGGTTGGAAATACTAGCAATGTTCATGTGCGTTGCAACGAATCATAATTAGAATAATACTTATTCACAAACTTGATACAAAACACTCTAATTTTGATATACATATATCACTAGAGATATATTATGTTTCAATTAGAATATATTTCTTGGGCTGTTTTGGTGAGGTCAGGGAGGGATGTGGTTGGTTTTAAGATACTAATTATGGGTTTTTCTACAAATTGGTAGACAAGTGGGATGTTTGTGAGAAAAGGCAACAACTTACCTCACAGTCGTTAGATGTAGATCTAATGGTCACAAACGACGGATGGCAGACACACCATCATCACCAACTTAGTCTTCTGTAGGAGTACTAGCAAGATCCGTGCATTGCACGGAACATCAAGATGCATTTTTTATAAAAACACTCATTGTGATTGACCCATGCGGGAGTAATCCCATGTG
>JAAAWM010009367.1:0-22494 GCA_036873465.1 Thinopyrum obtusiflorum | reverse complement strand
GACAACCCACCATGTACTCCTACATGGCCTCTCACCGCTACCTTTATCAAATCATGTTCACACACTTAGCTCACACACAGTAGGACATGTTCACACACCTCTGATTCATCCCCGATGAATCAGACCTGACTCAACTCTAAGCAGTAGCAGGCATGACAAACAAGCATGAATGAGTAGGCACATCAGGGCTCAAACAACTCCTACTCATGCTAGTGGGTTTCATCTATTTACTGTGGCAATGACAGGTCATGCAAGGGATAAAGGGGTTCAGCTACCGCAGCAAGTAACAGATGAATCGGTGTTGTCCTAATGCAGTAAAAGAGAGCAGGAGCGAGAGAGTAGGATTGTATCGGAATGGCGCTGCGCACGGCCTCCAGCATACTACAAACACCAGAAACTACTTGCAACTCCTGGACAGAGGACAAGGGTGATTAAGAAGCCGAGAGGGTCCATTAGTTTCGGGCCCAATGCGTGGTAGTAGCTGAATCATGGATCACAAACACAGAAGGGGGGGGGGGGGGGGGGGGGGGGGGGGGGGGGGGGGGGGGGGGGGGGGGGGGGGGGGGGGGGGGGGGGGGGGGGGGGGGGGGGGGGGGGGGGGGGGGGGGGGGGGGGGGGGGGGGGGGGGGGGGGGGGGGGGGGGGGGGGGGGGGGGGGGGGGGGGGGGGGGGGGGGGGGGGGGGGGGGGGGGGGGGGGGGGGGGGGGGGGGGGGGGGGGGGGGGGGGGGGGGGGGGGGGGGGGGGGGGGGGGGGGGGGGGGGGGGGGGGGGGGGGGGGGGGGGGGGGGGGGGGGGGGGGGGGGGGGGGGGGGGGGGGGGGGGGGGGGGGGGGGGGGGGGGGGGGGGGGGGGGGGGGGGGGGGGGGGGGGGGGGGGGGGGGGGGGGGGGGGGGGGGGGGGGGGGGGGGGGGGGGGGGGGGGGGGGGGGGGGGGGGGGGGGGGGGGGGGGGGGGGGGGGGGGGGGGGGGGGGGGGGGGGGGGGGGGGGGGGGGGGGGGGGGGGGGGGGGGGGGGGGGGGGGGGGGGGGGGGGGGGGGGGGGGGGGGGGGGGGGGGGGGGGGGGGGGGGGGGGGGGGGGGGGGGGGGGGGGGGGGGGGGGGGGGGGGGGGGGGGGGGGGGGGGGGGGGGGGGGGGGGGGGGGGGGGGGGGGGGGGGGGGGGGGGGGGGGGGGGGGGGGGGGGGGGGGGGGGGGGGGGGGGGGGGGGGGGGGGGGGGGGGGGGGGGGGGGGGGGGGGGGGGGGGGGGGGGGGGGGGGGGGGGGGGGGGGGGGGGGGGGGGGGGGGGGGGGGGGGGGGGGGGGGGGGGGGGGGGGGGGGGGGGGGGGGGGGGGGGGGGGGGGGGGGGGGGGGGGGGGGGGGGGGGGGGGGGGGGGGGGGGGGGGGGGGGGGGGGGGGGGGGGGGGGGGGGGGGGGGGGGGGGGGGGGGGGGGGGGGGGGGGGGGGGGGGGGGGGGGGGGGGGGGGGGGGGGGGGGGGGGGGGGGGGGGGGGGGGGGGGGGGGGGGGGGGGGGGGGGGGGGGGGGGGGGGGGGGGGGGGGGGGGGGGGGGGGGGGGGGGGGGGGGGGGGGGGGGGGGGGGGGGGGGGGGGGGGGGGGGGGGGGGGGGGGGGGGGGGGGGGGGGGGGGGGGGGGGGGGGGGGGGGGGGGGGGGGGGGGGGGGGGGGGGGGGGGGGGGGGGGGGGGGGGGGGGGGGGGGGGGGGGGGGGGGGGGGGGGGGGGGGGGGGGGGGGGGGGGGGGGGGGGGGGGGGGGGGGGGGGGGGGGGGGGGGGGGGGGGGGGGGGGGGGGGGGGGGGGGGGGGGGGGGGGGGGGGGGGGGGGGGGGGGGGGGGGGGGCGTGCAAGAAACAGAGGAGGGGGGAGGAGCGAGGAGAGTGAGAGAGGGAGCCAGGGGCTGCGTGGCGATGCTAGAAGGGCCGTGGCGTCGCGGTGGAAGCAGGAGGTGGCCGTGGAAGCAGGAGGTGGCCGAGGGGGGGGGGACGCGCGCTGCCTACTGGTGCGGGGAAGACGACAGGGGGGACGCCTGGTGGGCTGGGCCGCACCGGTGGGCTGCCAGCACAGGAGCTGGGCCGGTTGCTGGCACCAGGTAAGTTAGGTAGGTGGCCTGGTGGCCTTCTCTCCCTCTCTTTATTATTTGTTTTAGTTTTCTAATTTTCTGTAAACTGTTGGGCTTTATTAAAAATACCTATGCACTTTCAAAAATCATGAGACTGCTTGTGGCCATTATTTGGATTATTTCCAATAACCAGAATTTCAGTTCATGAATATTTGGACATTTAATATAATATATAAAATTTAAATGCCCAAATGCAAATAAGGTATGATTTAAATCCAGAGCCCAATATATCATGAAAATGTGCAGCACCTCTGGTTATGGTTTATAGCATTTCCCCAGAAATGATGAACATTTTCTAAAGCCAATTGGATTCACTGAAAAATATTTTTAGTTGGGGGGGGGGGGGGGGGGGGGGGGGGGGGGGGGGGGGGGGGGGGGGGGGGGGGGGGGGGGGGGGGGGGGGGGGGGGGGGGGGGGGGGGGGGGGGGGGGGGGGGGGGGGGGGGGGGGGGGGGGGGGGGGGGGGGGGGGGGGGGGGGGGGGGGGGGGGGGGGGGGGGGGGGGGGGGGGGGGGGGGGGGGGGGGGGGGGGGGGGGGGGGGGGGGGGGGGGGGGGGGGGGGGGGGGGGGGGGGGGGGGGGGGGGGGGGGGGGGGGGGGGGGGGGGGGGGGGGGGGGGGGGGGGGGGGGGGGGGGGGGGGGGGGGGGGGGGGGGGGGGGGGGGGGGGGGGGGGGGGGGGGGGGGGGGGGGGGGGGGGGGGGGGGGGGGGGGGGGGGGGGGGGGGGGGGGGGGGGGGGGGGGGGGGGGGGGGGGGGGGGGGGGGGGGGGGGGGGGGGGGGGGGGGGGGGGGGGGGGGGGGGGGGGGGGGGGGGGGGGGGGGGGGGGGGGGGGGGGGGGGGGGGGGGGGGGGGGGGGGGGGGGGGGGGGGGGGGGGGGGGGGGGGGGGGGGGGGGGGGGGGGGGGGGGGGGGGGGGGGGGGGGGGGGGGGGGGGGGGGGGGGGGGGGGGGGGGGGGGGGGGGGGGGGGGGGGGGGGGGGGGGGGGGGGGGGGGGGGGGGGGGGGGGGGGGGGGGGGGGGGGGGGGGGGGGGGGGGGGGGGGGGGGGGGGGGGGGGGGGGGGGGGGGGGGGGGGGGGGGGGGGGGGGGGGGGGGGGGGGGGGGGGGGGGGGGGGGGGGGGGGGGGGGGGGGGGGGGGGGGGGGGGGGGGGGGGGGGGGGGGGGGGGGGGGGGGGGGGGGGGGGGGGGGGGGGGGGGGGGGGGGGGGGGGGGGGGGGGGGGGGGGGGGGGGGGGGGGGGGGGGGGGGGGGGGGGGGGGGGGGGGGGGGGGGGGGGGGGGGGGGGGGGGGGGGGGGGGGGGGGGGGGGGGGGGGGGGGGGGGGGGGGGGGGGGGGGGGGGGGGGGGGGGGGGGGGGGGGGGGGGGGGGGGGGGGGGGGGGGGGGGGGGGGGGGGGGGGGGGGGGGGGGGGGGGGGGGGGGGGGGGGGGGGGGGGGGGGGGGGGGGGGGGGGGGGGGGGGGGGGGGGGGGGGGGGGGGGGGGGGGGGGGGGGGGGGGGGGGGGGGGGGGGGGGGGGGGGGGGGGGGGGGGGGGGGGGGGGGGGGGGGGAAGTACACCCCTGCAATGTTATAATAATCTATTCGAATAGCCGCGTCCGCGGTAAAGGTCTTCTGGGTTGCCTATAACAGTTCATAGACAAGTGGAAGTGGATACCCTAAAATACGCAAGATAAGCGTGAGTGCTATGGATGGCATTCTTGTAGGGAGATGAGAGCAGATCCATAGTGGTGTATTAGTCGGTGAATATGTGGACTCGTGTGCGCCACCTCAAAAGATTTACTTGCAGTAGTAGTTCAGGATAGCCACCGAGTCAAAGCTGGCTTGCTGTAGTTAAACCCCACCACCCCCTTTGTTGATAATGATGCATATGTAGATAGTTCTGATGTAAGTCTTGCTGGGTACATTTGTACTCACGTTTGCCTATTTTATTTTTTTGCAGAGAGACGTCAGTCTCATTAGTAGTTCCGCGTGGACTTTGACGTTTAGCTTGTTACCTCAGCTACGATCTTGTGTCCTTGGCAGGATCTAGTAGATAGTCAGGCTTCTAAGCCTTTTTCATTTGTAGATGTCTGTACTCAGATATGTTAAGCTTCTGCTTGTGCCTTGAATTGTATGCTATGAATGTTGGGTCATGAGACCCTTGTTTGTAATATCTCGCTCCTCGGAGCCTGACCTAATGTTGACGCAGTAAACATTTTCTGGAATTAAAATAAATCAGAAAATGATTTACAAATTTCAGAAAATGATCTAAACTTCTAAAATTCATAGAAATTCAACCGTAACTCCAAATTAAATAATTTATATATGAAAAATGATCAGAAAAATCCAATCTATCCATCTGTACCATTTTCATGCATGTTTGAACAACTTAAATCTGCTGTATACAACAATTTGAATAAATGGCATTTGAAATGCCTTATGTGGAGTTTGAATTTGAACCTAGGGTTCAAACCAACTTCATTTAACCTGCTGCTAGATGCATTAGCTCAAACCACAGCATATTGCCATGTCATGATCATGCATCATATTGTGCATTGCATTGATTGTGCTTCTTCTTTGTTTGTCGGTGCTTGTCCCCTCTCAGTAAGACGTGTACCGACGATGTGATCGATGACACCAATGAAGAAATATACTATCTTCAGAAGTGCCAGGCAAGCAAAACCCCCTTGTTCATTCCGATACAATCCTACTCTCTCGCTCCTGCTCTCTTTTACTACATTAGGACAACAATGATTCATCTGTTACTTGCTGCGGTAGCTGAACCCCTTTATCCTCTGCATGACCTGTCATTGCCACAGTAAATAGATGAAACCCACTAGTATGAGTAGGAGTTGTTTGAGCCCTGTTGTGCCTACTCATTCATGCTTGTTTGTCATGCCTGCTACTGCTTAGAGTTGAGTCAGGTCTGATTCATCGGGGATGAATCAGAGGTGTGTGAACATGTCCTACTGTGTATGAGCTAAGTGTGTGAACACGATTTGGTAAAGGTAGCGGTGAGAGGCCATGTAGGAGTACATGGTGGGTTGTCTCATTGAAGCCGTCCTCAGGAACTGAGTTCATGAAACAGCTACTACCATGCATTGGGGCCTGAAATATGACCCCGCTCGACTTCTTAATCACCCTTGTCCTCTGTCCAGGAGTTGCAAGTAGTTTCTGGTGTTTGTAGTATGCTGGAGGCCGTGCGCAGCGTTGACCGGAGGGGTGGGCTGTGATGCGGTAGGCACATGGCACGGTGTACCGGGCGCCCGTTTGGTGTCTCGGGAGCCCTGCACACATCGTTCGGGGCCGTATGTGGAAACTTCGGCCGGACTCCCTGCGGATGGAACCTGAATAGGCGATAAGGGGGGGGGGGGGGGGGGGGGGGGGGGGGGGGGGGGGGGGGGGGGGGGGGGGGGGGGGGGGGGGGGGGGGGGGGGGGGGGGGGGGGGGGGGGGGGGGGGGGGGGGGGGGGGGGGGGGGGGGGGGGGGGGGGGGGGGGGGGGGGGGGGGGGGGGGGGGGGGGGGGGGGGGGGGGGGGGGGGGGGGGGGGGGGGGGGGGGGGGGGGGGGGGGGGGGGGGGGGGGGGGGGGGGGGGGGGGGGGGGGGGGGGGGGGGGGGGGGGGGGGGGGGGGGGGGGGGGGGGGGGGGGGGGGGGGGGGGGGGGGGGGGGGGGGGGGGGGGGGGGGGGGGGGGGGGGGGGGGGGGGGGGGGGGGGGGGGGGGGGGGGGGGGGGGGGGGGGGGGGGGGGGGGGGGGGGGGGGGGGGGGGGGGGGGGGGGGGGGGGGGGGGGGGGGGGGGGGGGGGGGGGGGGGGGGGGGGGGGGGGGGGGGGGGGGGGGGGGGGGGGGGGGGGGGGGGGGGGGGGGGGGGGGGGGGGGGGGGGGGGGGGGGGGGGGGGGGGGGGGGGGGGGGGGGGGGGGGGGGGGGGGGGGGGGGGGGGGGGGGGGGGGGGGGGGGGGGGGGGGGGGGGGGGGGGGGGGGGGGGGGGGGGGGGGGGGGGGGGGGGGGGGGGGGGGGGGGGGGGGGGGGGGGGGGGGGGGGGGGGGGGGGGGGGGGGGGGGGGGGGGGGGGGGGGGGGGGGGGGGGGGGGGGGGGGGGGGGGGGGGGGGGGGGGGGGGGGGGGGGGGGGGGGGGGGGGGGGGGGGGGGGGGGGGGGGGGGGGGGGGGGGGGGGGGGGGGGGGGGGGGGGGGGGGGGGGGGGGGGGGGGGGGGGGGGGGGGGGGGGGGGGGGGGGGGGGGGGGGGGGGGGGGGGGGGGGGGGGGGGGGGGGGGGGGGGGGGGGGGGGGGGGGGGGGGGGGGGGGGGGGGGGGGGGGGGGGGGGGGGGGGGGGGGGGGGGGGGGGGGGGGGGGGGGGGGGGGGGGGGGGGGGGGGGGGGGGGGGGGGGGGGGGGGGGGGGGGGGGGGGGGGGGGGGGGGGGGGGGGGGGGGGGGGGGGGGGGGGGGGGGGGGGGGGGGGGGGGGGGGGGGGGGGGGGGGGGGGGGGGGGGGGGGGGGGGGGGGGGGGGGGGGGGGGGGGGGGGGGGGGGGGGGGGGGGGGGGGGGGGGGGGGGGGGGGGGGGGGGGGGGGGGGGGGGGGGGGGGGGGGGGGGGGGGGGGGGGGGGGGGGGGGGGGGGGGGGGGGGGGGGGGGGGGGGGGGGGGGGGGGGGGGGGGGGGGGGGGGGGGGGGGGGGGGGGGGGGGGGGGGGGGGGGGGGGGGGGGGGGGGGGGGGGGGGGGGGGGGGGGGGGGGGGGGGGGGGGGGGGGGGGGGGGGGGGGGGGGGGGGGGGGGGGGGGGGGGGGGGGGGGGGGGGGGGGGGGGGGGGGGGGGGGGGGGGGGGGGGGGGGGGGGGGGGGGGGGGGGGGGGGGGGGGGGGGGGGGGGGGGGGGGGGGGGGGGGGGGGGGGGGGGGGGGGGGGGGGGGGGGGGGGGGGGGGGGGGGGGTGGGATGGAACGTAAGGCTCTTTTTACTCCTTATACCTTATGCCTTCTGATCTGAGTCATCTTATCTTTCCTGCGGGGATTAAGAACTAGGCTATCTCTTCTTTCTATCAGGATCACGTGTTACTAATCCGTAGACTTATAGATTGTTGGACTTAAGCCTCGTTTCAGTTCCTACTACTTCTGTATGTTAATTATTGATCTCGAGACCTTGATATTGTGCTTCTGAGTGGTTATGCCACCATTTTTGTGAATGTCTCAAATCTTTTCTGAGCATTTACAGCCGTTATGCTGTCCGAGTCATCCCAGGTTTCTAAGTAGTCTGATGCAATTGCAAATCCTTTCTTCCTGTTTCAATGTTCCCATGGGCCAGATTAACCACACTAATCAGTGAGTTGAGGTACTCCGTTACCTTGACATATATGTTGGAGATACTATTATGGCCCTAGGTGTTTAGGGAGTCACCTAGTAATCTAGCAATGTTTTGTGATCCCCAGTGTGATGATTCTGGCTTTTATTCTCGAAAGCATCCCGTGATGCCACTTAGTAGTAGGTATTCTATTCCTTGGGCTTTGAACCCGAGATTCACTCTACTTACTTCATGTTGATAGTGTTTGCTAGTTCCTTCAGGATATTAGTAACTTTGCGATAGTCCTCGAGGTCCGTGGTATTTCCTTCTTCCAAATACTATGAACCGCTTATGGCAGATGTTTATTGGATCAAAAGATCACAATTAGAGTACTCTTGAGGAGTTCTCCATTCATAAATCGTGACTCTGCCAGTTCTACCTTTCTGCATGGGTTATCCGGAAGAAATATGTTGAACTTGGTTCGACATACTAATCTATGCATCCACAACTCAGAAAATTATATGTTCCTTTGAGTTGTTCTCCGTAGTTGCATTCTGACCCTCGTCTATCAATTGATAGTCAAGAGTATGCGTGCGTTCGTTTATCGATGCCTATTACTCTTGTGGTCCGTCAAGCCATTCTGTCCTGAATGACTTGGAGAAACAAACTCCAGTACCTCTTCCATATCCAGGATTGGGTCAAAGAAGTTGTGCTCCGCAGATCTAATTGCTAATCCAGCTTTTGGTTCTGTTCTACCTTGGAGTATTACCTTATTCTATATCGAGATTGTTATAGGAATTGCACACCATCCTATGAACTCTTGGTACAGTGATACTTCTCACCATCATTAGTCATTCCTCGGCCCTCGTGTTGATGCAACCGGAATACCGACAAATGAGTTGTGATGTGTGAGATCAATACTCCCAGCAACCTCGTTGCTTGGTAGTTAAAGGATAATAATTTCATTCTTAGTATGTTGGTTTTTGAATCATCCTTCTAAGACTGATCGTGCTACCTAGTCCTTATTTCGGTGCACCCTTCGATTGATGAATTAGGATCTTGTCAAGCCCTCGCTCACTTGATCATATCATCTTGCCCCGAAAAGCAAGATTGTTCTCGAGCTTAGTAACATATCGGTGGTTCGTGATTTTCCGAAGATCTTCTCGGAAGTACTACCAGGTTGTCACCTGACCGCTATGTTGAGCTCGTGATCAAGTTGGTTTATTGTAAACCACCCTTTCTCCAAGAATCTGTGATGGATATCCCTGAGCTAGTTGGTTAAGCTAGACAACAACTTGGAGAGTTGGAAGGTAAAAGCTTGCCTGACTTAGTTCGTTCCAAAGGGATATTCTTGTGTAGTGTGTGTTGAAGAAAGATGATATCTTCATCGGTTGGTCCCTGTGATCAGTTGCTGGACCTATTGCCTTATCAATCCTTTGATTTGAGTGTGGGCTATCGTCAAATCAAATCAATACCAATGATGCTCGTAATGTTGTCTTGTTCGTGGTTGATCCCTCGAGCATACACCATTACATCTTTGGCCTGACCAATGCTATCACTTGTTCACTTAACTATGGAATTCCTTTTAAAAGGAAACCCAGATGAATTGTTGTTGAGCCCATTGACAACATCCTTATCTCCTCCATAATTTTGTTGGACATTAAGCTAGTGTTGGAAACTTTTGAAAGCATTTTCTTCATGCTAGCTCATGAAGTATTTGTTGATGAAAGGAGTGACTTCCTTTTATACACGTGCATTTGGTGAAAGATGCCGCCGTGAATTTGAGAAAGTTAGTTTTGCTTCCTCTGGAATCATCCCAAGGGGGGGGGGGGGGGGGGGGGGGGGGGGGGGGGGGGGGGGGGGGGGGGGGGGGGGGGGGGGGGGGGGGGGGGGGGGGGGGGGGGGGGGGGGGGGGGGGGGGGGGGGGGGGGGGGGGGGGGGGGGGGGGGGGGGGGGGGGGGGGGGGGGGGGGGGGGGGGGGGGGGGGGGGGGGGGGGGGGGGGGGGGGGGGGGGGGGGGGGGGGGGGGGGGGGGGGGGGGGGGGGGGGGGGGGGGGGGGGGGGGGGGGGGGGGGGGGGGGGGGGGGGGGGGGGGGGGGGGGGGGGGGGGGGGGGGGGGGGGGGGGGGGGGGGGGGGGGGGGGGGGGGGGGGGGGGGGGGGGGGGGGGGGGGGGGGGGGGGGGGGGGGGGGGGGGGGGGGGGGGGGGGGGGGGGGGGGGGGGGGGGGGGGGGGGGGGGGGGGGGGGGGGGGGGGGGGGGGGGGGGGGGGGGGGTAATATTGGTCTCGCGATAACCGGTAAAGTGGATGTCGTGGCCAACACACCCCGCCGGAAGACCTATTGTTGTAGTATCTTGATTGAAGAAGTTGGCCACCTCCCCATAAGGATCTCGTAGAACTTATTCTAGTAGTTGTTCCTTATGGATTTTTGTGCTCCCGAAGTCCGACCTTTTTACTTGATGGTCTGGTTACCAAACCATTTCAATAAATGGATTACGCTAGCACATTAAGGAGAGCATTAGAAGCGGAGTGCTAAGGGGGGGGGGGGGGGGGGGGGGGGGGGGGGGGGGGGGGGGGGGGGGGGGGGGGGGGGGGGGGGGGGGGGGGGGGGGGGGGGGGGGGGGGGGGGGGGGGGGGGGGGGGGGGGGGTGTTGCCAGGATCCTTGACACGGATATTGGTAAAATCTTGATGATTATGGAAATGCTCAAGTTCTTGAGAGCACGCGCAAGTGCTAGGTTTGATCGTCGGCATTAACTGTATAGTGCTCTCAGTTTCCTCGGCAATGCTATGACCTTTTCAAACAGTGAATTCACTCTCGGGGGGGGGGGGGGGGGGGGGGGGGGGGGGGGGGGGGGGGGGGGGGGGGGGGGGGGGGGGGGGGGGGGGGGGGGGGGGGGGGGGGGGGGGGGGGGGGGGGGGGGGGGGGGGGGGGGGGGGGGGGGGGGGGGGGGGGGGGGGGGGGGGGGGGGGGGGGGGGGGGGGGGGGGGGGGGGGGGGGGGGGGGGGGGGGGGGGGGGGGGGGGGGGGGGGGGGGGGGGGGGGGGGGGGGGGGGGGGGGGGGGGGGGGGGGGGGGGGGGGGGGGGGGGGGGGGGGGGGGGGGGGGGGGGGGGGGGGGGGGGGGGGGGGGGGGGGGGGGGGGGGGGGGGGGGGGGGGGGGGGGGGGGGGGGGGGGGGGGGGGGGGGGGGGGGGGGGGGGGGGGGGGGGGGGGGGGGGGGGGGGGGGGGGGGGGGGGGGGGGGGGGGGGGGGGGGGGGGGGGGGGGGGGGGGGGGGGGGGGGGGGGGGGGGGGGGGGGGGGGGGGGGGGGGGGGGGGGGGGGGGGGGGGGGGGGGGGGGGGGGGGGGGGGGGGGGGGGGGGGGGGGGGGGGGGGGGGGGGGGGGGGGGGGGGGGGGGGGGGGGGGGGGGGGGGGGGGGGGGGGGGGGGGGGGGGGGGGGGGGGGGGGGGGGGGGGGGGGGGGGGGGGGGGGGGGGGGGGGGGGGGGGGGGGGGGGGGGGGGGGGGGGGGGGGGGGGGGGGGGGGGGGGGGGGGGGGGGGGGGGGGGGGGGGGGGGGGGGGGGGGGGGGGGGGGGGGGGGGGGGGGGGGGGGGGGGGGGGGGGGGGGGGGGGGGGGGGGGGGGGGGGGGGGGGGGGGGGGGGGGGGGGGGGGGGGGGGGGGGGGGGGGGGGGGGGGGGGGGGGGGGGGGGGGGGGGGGGGGGGGGGGGGGGGGGGGGGGGGGGGGGGGGGGGGGGGGGGGGGGGGGGGGGGGGGGGGGGGGGGGGGGGGGGGGGGGGGGGGGGGGGGGGGGGGGGGGGGGGGGGGGGGGGGGGGGGGGGGGGGGGGGGGGGGGGGGGGGGGGGGGGGGGGGGGGGGGGGGGGGGGGGGGGGGGGGGGGGGGGGGGGGGGGGGGGGGGGGGGGGGGGGGGGGGGGGGGGGGGGGGGGGGGGGGGGGGGGGGGGGGGGGGGGGGGGGGGGGGGGGGGGGGGGGGGGGGGGGGGGGGGGGGGGGGGGGGGGGGGGGGGGGGGGGGGGGGGGGGGGGGGGGGGGGGGGGGGGGGGGGGGGGGGGGGGGGGGGGGGGGGGGGGGGGGGGGGGGGGGGGGGGGGGGGGGGGGGGGGGGGGGGGGGGGGGGGGGGGGGGGGGGGGGGGGGGGGGGGGGGGGGGGGGGGGGGGGGGGGGGGGGGGGGGGGGGGGGGGGGGGGGGGGGGGGGGGGGGGGGGGGGGGGGGGGGGGGGGGGGGGGGGGGGGGGGGGGGGGGGGGGGGGGGGGGGGGGGGGGGGGGGGGGGGGGGGGGGGGGGGGGGGGGGGGGGGGGGGGGGGGGGGGGGGGGGGGGGGGGGGGGGGGGGGGGGGGGGGGGGGGGGGGGGGGGGGGGGGGGGGGGGGGGGGGGGGGGGGGGGGGGGGGGGGGGGGGGGGGGGGGGGGGGGGGGGGGGGGGGGGGGGGGGGGGGGGGGGGGGGGGGGGGGGGGGGGGGGGGGGGGGGGGGGGGGGGGGGGGGGGGGGGGGGGGGGGGGGGGGGGGGGGGGGGGGGGGGGGGGGGGGGGGGGGGGGGGGGGGGGGGGGGGGGGGGGGGGGGGGGGGGGGGGGGGGGGGGGGGGGGGGGGGGGGGGGGGGGGGGGGGGGGGGGGGGGGGGGGGGGGGGGGGGGGGGGGGGGGGGGGGGGGGGGGGGGGGGGGGGGGGGGGGGGGGGGGGGGGGGGGGGGGGGGGGGGGGGGGGGGGGGGGGGGGGGGGGGGGGGGGGGGGGGGGGGGGGGGGGGGGGGGGGGGGGGGGGGGGGGGGGGGGGGGGGGGGGGGGGGGGGGGGGGGGGGGGGGGGGGGGGGGGGGGGGGGGGGGGGGGGGGGGGGGGGGGGGGGGGGGGGGGGGGGGGGGGGGGGGGGGGGGGGGGGGGGGGGGGGGGGGGGGGGGGGGGGGGGGGGGGGGGGGGGGGGGGGGGGGGGGGGGGGGGGGGGGGGGGGGGGGGGGGGGGGGGGGGGGGGGGGGGGGGGGGGGGGGGGGGGGGGGGGGGGGGGGGGGGGGGGGGGGGGGGGGGGGGGGGGGGGGGGGGGGGGGGGGGGGGGGGGGGGGGGGGGGGGGGGGGGGGGGGGGGGGGGGGGGGGGGGGGGGGGGGGGGGGGGGGGGGGGGGGGGGGGGGGGGGGGGGGGGGGGGGGGGGGGGGGGGGGGGGGGGGGGGGGGGGGGGGGGGGGGGGGGGGGGGGGGGGGGGGGGGGGGGGGGGGGGGGGGGGGGGGGGGGGGGGGGGGGGGGGGGGGGAGGTCCAGCAACTGATCACAAGGACCAATCGATGAAGATATCATCTTTCTTCAGCACACCCTACACAAGAATATCCCTTTGGAACGAACTAAGTCAGGCAAGCTTTTATCTTCCAACTCTCCAAGTTGTTGTCTAGCTTAACCAACTAGCTCAGGGATATCTAACACCGATTTTTGGAGAGAAGGTGGTTCACAAGAACCCAACTTGATCACGAGATCAACATAGCGGTCAGGCGACAACCTGGTGATACTTCCGAGAAGAAATTTGGAATATCATGAACCACCGGTATGTTACTAAGCTCGAGAACAATCTTACTTTTCAGGGCAAGACGATATGATCAAATAAGCAAGGATTGGCACTATCCTAACTCACTGATCGGAGAGTGCACCAGAAATAAGGACTAGGTAGCACAATCAACCTTAGGGTGACGATTCAATAATCAACACGCTAAGAATGAGGTTATCGTCCATTTAACTACCAAGCAATGGAGTTGCTAGCAGTATTGATTTCACACGCCATGATTCATTTGTCGGCATTCCGGTTACAATAACACGGAAACCGAGAAATTATCAATGATGATCAGAAGTATTACTGCGTCAAGAATTCATAAGATGGTGTGCAATTCCCATGATATTCCTGATATAAAGATGGTAATACTTCAAGGTAGAACAGACCAGAAGCTGGATTGGCATTTTGATCTGCGGAATACAATTGCTTTGACCCAATCCTAGATATGGATGAGATTCTGGAGTTTGTTTCTCCTATTCATTCTGAAATAGAATGGCTTGGCGGACCACAAGGGTAATAGGCATCGACGAACGAATGCACGCATACTCTTGACTATCAATTGATAGGCGAGGGTCGGAAACAACTAAGATGGGACAACTCAAAAGAACATATGATTTTCTGAGTTGTGGATGCATGGATTAGCATGTCGAACGAAGTTCAACATATTTCTTCCGGATAACCCATGCAGAAAGGTAGAACTGGCAGAGCCACAATATATAATGGAGAACTCATCAAGAATAATCCTGTTGTGATATTTCAGTTCAACGAGGAACTGGGGGGGGGGGGGGGGGGGGGGGGGGGGGGGGGGGGGGGGGGGGGGGGGGGGGGGGGGGGGGGGGGGGGGGGGGGGGGGGGGGGGGGGGGGGGGGGGGGGGGGGGGGGGGGGGGGGGGGGGGGGGGGGGGGGGGGGGGGGGGGGGGGGGGGGGGGGGGGGGGGGGGGGGGGGGGGGGGGGGGGGGGGGGGGGGGGGGGGGGGGGGGGGGGGGGGGGGGGGGGGGGGGGGGGGGGGGGGGGGGGGGGGGGGGGGGGGGGGGGGGGGGGGGGGGGGGGGGGGGGGGGGGGGGGGGGGGGGGGGGGGGGGGGGGGGGGGGGGGGGGGGGGGGGGGGGGGGGGGGGGGGGGGGGGGGGGGGGGGGGGGGGGGGGGGGGGGGGGGGGGGGGGGGGGGGGGGGGGGGGGGGGGGGGGGGGGGGGGGGGGGGGGGGGGGGGGGGGGGGGGGGGGGGGGGGGGGGGGGGGGGGGGGGGGGGGGGGGGGGGGGGGGGGGGGGGGGGGGGGGGGGGGGGGGGGGGGGGGGGGGGGGGGGGGGGGGGGGGGGGGGGGGGGGGGGGGGGGGGGGGGGGGGGGGGGGGGGGGGGGGGGGGGGGGGGGGGGGGGGGGGGGGGGGGGGGGGGGGGGGGGGGGGGGGGGGGGGGGGGGGGGGGGGGGGGGGGGGGGGGGGGGGGGGGGGGGGGGGGGGGGGGGGGGGGGGGGGGGGGGGGGGGGGGGGGGGGGGGGGGGGGGGGGGGGGGGGGGGGGGGGGGGGGGGGGGGGGGGGGGGGGGGGGGGGGGGGGGGGGGGGGGGGGGGGGGGGGGGGGGGGGGGGGGGGGGGGGGGGGGGGGGGGGGGGGGGGGGGGGGGGGGGGGGGGGGGGGGGGGGGGGGGGGGGGGGGGGGGGGGGGGGGGGGGGGGGGGGGGGGGGGGGGGGGGGGGGGGGGGGGGGGGGGGGGGGGGGGGGGGGGGGGGGGGGGGGGGGGGGGGGGGGGGGGGGGGGGGGGGGGGGGGGGGGGGGGGGGGGGGGGGGGGGGGGGGGGGGGGGGGGGGGGGGGGGGGGGGGGGGGGGGGGGGGGGGGGGGGGGGGGGGGGGGGGGGGGGGGGGGGGGGGGGGGGGGGGGGGGGGGGGGGGGGGGGGGGGGGGGGGGGGGGGGGGGGGGGGGGGGGGGGGGGGGGGGGGGGGGGGGGGGGGGGGGGGGGGGGGGGGGGGGGGGGGGGGGGGGGGGGGGGGGGGGGGGGGGGGGGGGGGGGGGGGGGGGGGGGGGGGGGGGGGGGGGGGGGGGGGGGGGGGGGGGGGGGGGGGGGGGGGGGGGGGGGGGGGGGGGGGGGGGGGGGGGGGGGGGGGGGGGGGGGGGGGGGGGGGGGGGGGGGGGGGGGGGGGGGGGGGGGGGGGGGGGGGGGGGGGGGGGGGGGGGGGGGGGGGGGGGGGGGGGGGGGGGGGGGGGGGGGGGGGGGGGGGGGGGGGGGGGGGGGGGGGGGGGGGGGGGGGGGGGGGGGGGGGGGGGGGGGGGGGGGGGGGGGGGGGGGGGGGGGGGGGGGGGGGGGGGGGGGGGTCCGAGTCATCCCAGGTTTCTAAGTAGTCTGATGCATTTGCAAATCCTTTCTTTCCGTTTCAATGTTCCCATGGGCCAGATTAACCACACTAATCAGTGGGTTGAGGTACTCCGTTACCTTGACATATATGTTGGAGGTATTATTATGACCCTAGGTGTCTTAGGGGATCATCTAGTAATTTAGCAATGTTTTGTGTTCCCAGTGTGAGATTCTGGCCTTTATTCTCGAAGGCATTCCGTGATGCTACTTAGTAATAGGTATTCTGTTCCTGGGTTCTTGAACCTGAGATTCACTCTACCTACTTTATGTTGATAGTAATTGCTAGCGCCTGTAGGTTATTAGCAACCTTTGCGATAGTCCTCGAGGTCCGTGGTATATCGTTCTTCCAAATACCATGAACCATTCTTGGCAGGAGTTCTTCTGAACCAAAAGATGGCAACAAGAGTGCTCTCGATGCGTTCTCCATGCTATATTGTGACTCTGCCAGCTCAACCTTTCCGCATGGGTTATCCGGAAGAATTATGTTGAACTTGGTTCGACATACTAATCTATGGGGGGGGGGGGGGGGGGGGGGGGGGGGGGGGGGGGGGGGGGGGGGGGGGGGGGGGGGGGGGGGGGGGGGGGGGGGGGGGGGGGGGGGGGGGGGGGGGGGGGGGGGGGGGGGGGGGGGGGGGGGGGGGGGGGGGGGGGGGGGGGGGGGGGGGGGGGGGGGGGGGGGGGGGGGGGGGGGGGGGGGGGGGGGGGGGGGGGGGGGGGGGGGGGGGGGGGGGGGGGGGGGGGGGGGGGGGGGGGGGGGGGGGGGGGGGGGGGGGGGGGGGGGGGGGGGGGGGGGGGGGGGGGGGGGGGGGGGGGGGGGGGGGGGGGGGGGGGGGGGGGGGGGGGGGGGGGGGGGGGGGGGGGGGGGGGGGGGGGGGGGGGGGGGGGGGGGGGGGGGGGGGGGGGGGGGGGGGGGGGGGGGGGGGGGGGGGGGGGGGGGGGGGGGGGGGGGGGGGGGGGGGGGGGGGGGGGGGGGGGGGGGGGGGGGGGGGGGGGGGGGGGGGGGGGGGGGGGGGGGGGGGGGGGGGGGGGGGGGGGGGGGGGGGGGGGGGGGGGGGGGGGGGGGGGGGGGGGGGGGGGGGGGGGGGGGGGGGGGGGGGGGGGGGGGGGGGGGGGGGGGGGGGGGGGGGGGGGGGGGGGGGGGGGGGGGGGGGGGGGGGGGGGGGGGGGGGGGGGGGGGGGGGGGGGGGGGGGGGGGGGGGGGGGGGGGGGGGGGGGGGGGGGGGGGGGGGGGGGGGGGGGGGGGGGGGGGGGGGGGGGGGGGGGGGGGGGGGGGGGGGGGGGGGGGGGGGGGGGGGGGGGGGGGGGGGGGGGGGGGGGGGGGGGGGGGGGGGGGGGGGGGGGGGGGGGGGGGGGGGGGGGGGGGGGGGGGGGGGGGGGGGGGGGGGGGGGGGGGGGGGGGGGGGGGGGGGGGGGGGGGGGGGGGGGGGGGGGGGGGGGGGGGGGGGGGGGGGGGGGGGGGGGGGGGGGGGGGGGGGGGGGGGGGGGGGGGGGGGGGGGGGGGGGGGGGGGGGGGGGGGGGGGGGGGGGGGGGGGGGGGGGGGGGGGGGGGGGGGGGGGGGGGGGGGGGGGGGGGGGGGGGGGGGGGGGGGGGGGGGGGGGGGGGGGGGGGGGGGGGGGGGGGGGGGGGGGGGGGGGGGGGGGGGGGGGGGGGGGGGGGGGGGGGGGGGGGGGGGGGGGGGGGGGGGGGGGGGGGGGGGGGGGGGGGGGGGGGGGGGGGGGGGGGGGGGGGGGGGGGGGGGGGGGGGGGGGGGGGGGGGGGGGGGGGGGGGGGGGGGGGGGGGGGGGGGGGGGGGGGGGGGGGGGGGGGGGGGGGGGGGGGGGGGGGGGGGGGGGGGGGGGGGGGGGGGGGGGGGGGGGGGGGGGGGGGGGGGGGGGGGGGGGGGGGGGGGGGGGGGGGGGGGGGGGGGGGGGGGGGGGGGGGGGGGGGGGGGGGGGGGGGGGGGGGGGGGGGGGGGGGGGGGGGGGGGGGGGGGGGGGGGGGGGGGGGGGGGGGGGGGGGGGGGGGGGGGGGGGGGGGGGGGGGGGGGGGGGGGGGGGGGGGGGGGGGGGGGGGGGGGGGGGGGGGGGGGGGGGGGGGGGGGGGGGGGGGGGGGGGGGGGGGGGGGGGGGGGGGGGGGGGGGGGGGGGGGGGGGGGGGGGGGGGGGGGGGGGGGGGGGGGGGGGGGGGGGGGGGGGGGGGGGGGGGGGGGGGGGGGGGGGGGGGGGGGGGGGGGGGGGGGGGGGGGGGGGGGGGGGGGGGGGGGGGGGGGGGGGGGGGGGGGGGGGGGGGGGGGGGGGGGGGGGGGGGGGGGGGGGGGGGGGGGGGGGGGGGGGGGGGGGGGGGGGGGGGGGGGGGGGGGGGGGGGGGGGGGGGGGGGGGGGGGGGGGGGGGGGGGGGGGGGGGGGGGGGGGGGGGGGGGGGGGGGGGGGGGGGGGGGGGGGGGGGGGGGGGGGGGGGGGGGGGGGGGGGGGGGGGGGGGGGGGGGGGGGGGGGGGGGGGGGGGGGGGGGGGGGGGGGGGGGGGGGGGGGGGGGGGGGGGGGGGGGGGGGGGGGGGGGGGGGGGGGGGGGGGGGGGGGGGGGGGGGGGGGGGGGGGGGGGGGGGGGGGGGGGGGGGGGGGGGGGGGGGGGGGGGGGGGGGGGGGGGGGGGGGGGGGGGGGGGGGGGGGGGGGGGGGGGGGGGGGGGGGGGGGGGGGGGGGGGGGGGGGGGGGGGGGGGGGGGGGGGGGGGGGGGGGGGGGGGGGGGGGGGGGGGGGGGGGGGGGGGGGGGGGGGGGGGGGGGGGGGGGGGGGGGGGGGGGGGGGGGGGGGGGGGGGGGGGGGGGGGGGGGGGGGGGGGGGGGGGGGGGGGGGGGGGGGGGGGGGGGGGGGGGGGGGGGGGGTCCTTATGGGGAGGTGGCCAACTTCCTTAATCAAGATACTGCAATAATAGGTCTTCCGGCTGGGTGTGTTGGCCATGACATCCATTTGACCGGTTACGGTGAGACCAGTATTATAGTTCTTGGAGAAATGCTCCAACCATCATATCTGCCTGAGATTCAGATCTGGTTAATATCAGGATATTCCAGACTCATCGAGTTTAGGAAGAAAAATGAAAGTTTGCAACACAAATCGACGAGATGACGTTGCGAGAACCTCAGAGAATGAACTACGATAGCAAGCTCCAAAACATGAGCTGGTTCTGCTACAAACCTGTGAACAAGCTGTCCAAGACAAGATGATCACGTAGTAGTCTTATAATGAAACACTACCGAGTTCAGGTGGGGAACCATCAACGAGGATAGCGAAGTCCTAACATAAGTCATATGATTAGCTCTTATGGAGGAACTTCTTCTCCTTGAACAAATCAATCAGTGGCTTGGTGTGCTCGGTTCTACCAACATCCGTGTCAAGGGTCCTGGCAACACAACGTACTACCATGGCGAATTGCGATGGACGATGCAGATGAAAAGGAAGATAACCTTCTCAGATTTCACCTTAGCGGGGCCAAGGGAACAAAATCTGGATGATCGACCGAGAGACATTTAGCACTCCGCTTCTAATGTTCTCCTTGATGTACTAGCGTATCCCATTCATGGATATGGTTTGGTATCTAGAACATCAAGTAACGGCTGCCTGTAGGATTACCAAGCCAAACTAGTCGAAGTTGAGTCTAGAAATGCTTTAGTTATATACAAGAATTGATTGTGGAAGGGAACGTAAGCCTCTTTTTGCTCCTTATACCTTATGCCTTCTGATCTGAGTCATTCTCTTCTCATTCTACGTGGGTTAAGAAACTAGGCCTTCTCATCTATCTATCAGGATGACGTGTTACTAATCCGTAGACTTATAGGATTGTTGGATTCAAGTGTCAGTTCAGTTCCTTTTACCTCCGTATGCTCATAGCTGGCCTCAGAACCTTGATATTGTGTTGTTGAGTGGTTATGCCACCATTTTGCAGGATGTCTCAAATCGTTTTGAGCATTTACAGCCGTTATGTTGTCCGAGTCATCCCAGGTTTCTAAGTAGTCTGATGCATTTGCAAATCCTTTCTTTCCATTTCTGATATCCTTTTGGGCCAGATTAATCACACTAATCGGTGAGTTGAGGTACTCTGTTGTCTCGACATATATGTTGGAGCTATCATTATGACCCTAGGTGTTTTAGGGAGTCACTTAGTAATATAGCCATGTTTTGTGTTCCGGTGTGATGATTCTGGCCACCATTCTCGAAAGCATCCTGTGATGCCATGTAGTGGTAGGTATTCTATTCATGGGTTCTTGAACCCGAGATTCACCCTACTTATCTCATGTTGATAGTGTTGCTAGTTCCTTTAAGATACTAGTAACCTTTGCGATAGTCCTCGAGATCCATGGTATTTCCTTCTTCCAAATACCATGAACCATTAAGGCAGAAGTTCTTTGAACCAAAAGATCACCATTAGAGTACTCCTAAGGAGTTCTCCATTCATAATTGTGTCTCTGCCAGTCCTACCTCTCAGCATGGGTCATCCGGAAGAAATATGTTGACTTGTTCGACATACTAACCTATGCATCCACAACTCAGAAAGATATATGTTCCTTGAGTTGTCCCTCTGTAGTTGTATTCTGATCCTTGTCTATTAGTTGATAGCCAAGTTTATGTCGTGCATTTGTGTTATCGATGCCTAGTATTCTTGTGGTTCGTCAAGCTAATCTATTTCAGAATGACTAGGAGAAACAAACTCCAGTACCTCATCCATATCCAGGATTGGGTCAAAGCAGTTGTATTCCGCAGATCAAATGCAATCAAGCTTTGATTCTGTTCTACCCTGAAGTATTACCCACTTTTATGTCAGGAACGTCATGAGAATTGCACCTTATCTTATGAATTCTTGATGCAGTGATACTCTCGCCATCATCGTTCATTCCTCGATCCTGTGTTGCCATAACCGGAATGCCGACAAGTGAACTTACCGGCTAGATCGATGTGACTTGGAATCGGGGTCCTGACAGCTTTGGTATCAGAGCCAGGCTGCCTGTAGGATTACCAAGCCAAACTAGTCGAAGTTGAGTCTAGAAATGCTTTAGTTATATACAAGAATTGATTGTGGAAGGGAACGTAAGCCTCTTTTTCCCCCCCCCCCCCCCCCCCCCCCCCCCCCCCCCCCCCCCCCCCCCCCCCCCCCCCCCCCCCCCCCCCCCCCCCCCCCCCCCCCCCCCCCCCCCCCCCCCCCCCCCCCCCCCCCCCCCCCCCCCCCCCCCCCCCCCCCCCCCCCCCCCCCCCCCCCCCCCCCCCCCCCCCCCCCCCCCCCCCCCCCCCCCCCCCCCCCCCCCCCCCCCCCCCCCCCCCCCCCCCCCCCCCCCCCCCCCCCCCCCCCCCCCCCCCCCCCCCCCCCCCCCCCCCCCCCCCCCCCCCCCCCCCCCCCCCCCCCCCCCCCCCCCCCCCCCCCCCCCCCCCCCCCCCCCCCCCCCCCCCCCCCCCCCCCCCCCCCCCCCCCCCCCCCCCCCCCCCCCCCCCCCCCCCCCCCCCCCCCCCCCCCCCCCCCCCCCCCCCCCCCCCCCCCCCCCCCCCCCCCCCCCCCCCCCCCCCCCCCCCCCCCCCCCCCCCCCCCCCCCCCCCCCCCCCCCCCCCCCCCCCCCCCCCCCCCCCCCCCCCCCCCCCCCCCCCCCCCCCCCCCCCCCCCCCCCCCCCCCCCCCCCCCCCCCCCCCCCCCCCCCCCCCCCCCCCCCCCCCCCCCCCCCCCCCCCCCCCCCCCCCCCCCCCCCCCCCCCCCCCCCCCCCCCCCCCCCCCCCCCCCCCCCCCCCCCCCCCCCCCCCCCCCCCCCCCCCCCCCCCCCCCCCCCCCCCCCCCCCCCCCCCCCCCCCCCCCCCCCCCCCCCCCCCCCCCCCCCCCCCCCCCCCCCCCCCCCCCCCCCCCCCCCCCCCCCCCCCCCCCCCCCCCCCCCCCCCCCCCCCCCCCCCCCCCCCCCCCCCCCCCCCCCCCCCCCCCCCCCCCCCCCCCCCCCCCCCCCCCCCCCCCCCCCCCCCCCCCCCCCCCCCCCCCCCCCCCCCCCCCCCCCCCCCCCCCCCCCCCCCCCCCCCCCCCCCCCCCCCCCCCCCCCCCCCCCCCCCCCCCCCCCCCCCCCCCCCCCCCCCCCCCCCCCCCCCCCCCCCCCCCCCCCCCCCCCCCCCCCCCCCCCCCCCCCCCCCCCCCCCCCCCCCCCCCCCCCCCCCCCCCCCCCCCCCCCCCCCCCCCCCCCCCCCCCCCCCCCCCCCCCCCCCCCCCCCCCCCCCCCCCCCCCCCCCCCCCCCCCCCCCCCCCCCCCCCCCCCCCCCCCCCCCCCCCCCCCCCCCCCCCCCCCCCCCCCCCCCCCCCCCCCCCCCCCCCCCCCCCCCCCCCCCCCCCCCCCCCCCCCCCCCCCCCCCCCCCCCCCCCCCCCCCCCCCCCCCCCCCCCCCCCCCCCCCCCCCCCCCCCCCCCCCCCCCCCCCCCCCCCCCCCCCCCCCCCCTTAATTGGGATTTGCTCCCAGTTTTCTTTGGTTATGCTATAACCATTCCAATAGTGGAATCACTCTCTACTGTCGAGCTTCTCCCTAGTTACTAGAATCATTCCCAGCATTTGCATTTTGTTCCCAGCTTGCACCGCCATTGTGCCATTCTACCTTGGGTCCCATCCATTTCTGATGATAAGAAAAATCATCCCTTGCGTTGTCTTCAACAAGGTAGTCCACATCATCCATTCTAGTCCGGGTATGCCATCCCTTCGTACTCCACTAAACGATTGTTGTGATTTGCCTTAGGCTGGTATAAAGAGTTTCAATGATCTCTAAATCAAAAGTAATTCTTTTTGCCACTTAAGGGAATATTTCTACGAGTCACCTTCCTCTAAGATGTCTCGTTATGGTATCATGGCAACTCAACACCTCGCTACGTTGACAACCGTTCACCACCTTCTTAAGCGTGAAATTGTTGTCTACCTAGTGAACCCTCGTCATCTATTACACTCCATCCCTCTGGATGTATGTTTCATGTCTCAGCTCGAGAGATGTTTCAATGTCTCATTCCGTGAGTTGATCATTGGTTGTTCGATCTTCGAGAAGATCGATCCTTCTAGAGTTTTTTCTTTTCCTCTCATTGTCATGTTGGTTGGAGTTCTCAGAGCAAGACGTCGAGACAAAGATGGTGACGAATCAACGTTCTTACAAAGTGCAACCTGGATCGTGAAGATTGTGTTAGTTTGCGTTTCCCCTTCATCTTACCCTACGCTTGAATCTCGGGACAAGATTCTTGTTTAGTGGGGGTGAGTTGTCACAGCCCCAGCTCAGGCCTTGCCTGCCTTTGCATTAGCCTCCATGCATCATGTCTAAATTTTAT
>JAAAWM010009366.1:0-22475 GCA_036873465.1 Thinopyrum obtusiflorum | reverse complement strand
TGTGCAAAAGACATTATCTTTGAATGAAGATTTTCATGTTATCCCATCCTGTATTATGAAACAAAGCCTTTATGTAATATAATGCTTGTTGTTTATTTAAGATGTTGCCTCCTGTGCGGCCGTTTTATTAAATCTGAGAGTTGGCCAGTTGTCGGCTTCAGCCCCCACGTAGGTAGTATGGGGGTGTTTGGGATGAAATCTAAACACTCTTGATCCAAGAGTTTGGTCCTTGAAGGAGGTGTTTAGCGCAACGAACCAGGCAATCGGACTATGTGGCTTTATCACCCTCACTTAGCCATAGGAGTTTGACAATAGAAATGTAGGTGCAACCCCTAGTTAGTATTTGTTAATCCAGACTAGGGTGCTGTAGACACCTGATCGGGTGAAGGCCGATCCGTCGCATAATGCGGGAAAAAATCACGAGAGATTTTAACCTCCGAATAGCTGACCGGCTCTCGCCGCATCATGATAATTAGTTTTCAGCTTTCTCTACTGAGGTGTTTGCCTGGATAAACCAGAAACACAATCGCTTCTCCCTTTACTACCCTAGCCGATAGGACGGAACGTAAGGTAGTAAGCACAGGAGCCGGGCAACCCAACTGTTGACCAAAGACATGATTCGGAGTCGATGCATATAATACTAAATTCGGGGTGCCGAACTATACTATAAAAAGTGTTCGGACTTTGTGCCGCAGTATGGAGCGCAATGAAGCCCCTGGCAAACGAAAGCGTACCAAAGTGTACGGGTGCAATCGATAAGAATAGAAAAATAGAATGAAGTAGTAAGCCAGTGCCGCATAAGTTGGGCCGCAAACTTTTTCCATTATAATTTGATTAATATGTCAAAACGTATTTGTACAAATAGTGCGATAAGCAACAGGGCTATTTAACATGCCAAGACCAAGGGGGAGCTGTGTGCGGGTCTTGAAAACAGGTAGAGTGATCGTCCAGAAGAACACCTAGAGATTCCCCCACATGTTTATGCTGCTTGCCATCTTGGTATATCCATCCTTCGAAAGGATCGATGATCGGGCCGTCGTTTAGGGGCCTATGGAAAAAGAAACCTGAAAAAAGAAAAGGGAAAATATGTGTGCCCAGGGAAGGTCGAGCCGTATTATGGACCACAATCGAGTTATGCCTCCGTCTTTGCCCATGGTATTTTAAGTGCGTAGTTGTGTACGCGCGGTACGTACGCCGCCATTTGGTCGGGACTGAGACGGAGGCCGAATTGCTAGTCGAACTCCTGACGAGCTGGACTGTCAGGCTGCGGAGTAATCCGGACTCGTTTGACAGTGTCCGTGAGCTTGGCCGCTGAATTAATATTCTGCTTGATAAGGCCGCTCTGTACTTCTGCTGCTAGGGCGAGCGGTATTTTGATGATGTCCTGGAGGGATCCCGCATTGTAGCGGAGCAGTCCCCCCCCCCCCCCCCCCCCCCCCCCCCCCCCCCCCCCCCCCCCCCCCCCCCCCCCCCCCCCCCCCCCCCCCCCCCCCCCCCCCCCCCCCCCCCCCCCCCCCCCCCCCCCCCCCCCCCCCCCCCCCCCCCCCCCCCCCCCCCCCCCCCCCCCCCCCCCCCCCCCCCCCCCCCCCCCCCCCCCCCCCCCCCCCCCCCCCCCCCCCCCCCCCCCCCCCCCCCCCCCCCCCCCCCCCCCCCCCCCCCCCCCCCCCCCCCCCCCCCCCCCCCCCCCCCCCCCCCCCCCCCCCCCCCCCCCCCCCCCCCCCCCCCCCCCCCCCCCCCCCCCCCCCCCCCCCCCCCCCCCCCCCCCCCCCCCCCCCCCCCCCCCCCCCCCCCCCCCCCCCCCCCCCCCCCCCCCCCCCCCCCCCCCCCCCCCCCCCCCCCCCCCCCCCCCCCCCCCCCCCCCCCCCCCCCCCCCCCCCCCCCCCCCCCCCCCCCCCCCCCCCCCCCCCCCCCCCCCCCCCCCCCCCCCCCCCCCCCCCCCCCCCCCCCCCCCCCCCCCCCCCCCCCCCCCCCCCCCCCCCCCCCCCCCCCCCCCCCCCCCCCCCCCCCCCCCCCCCCCCCCCCCCCCCCCCCCCCCCCCCCCCCCCCCCCCCCCCCCCCCCCCCCCCCCCCCCCCCCCCCCCCCCCCCCCCCCCCCCCCCCCCCCCCCCCCCCCCCCCCCCCCCCCCCCCCCCCCCCCCCCCCCCCCCCCCCCCCCCCCCCCCCCCCCCCCCCCCCCCCCCCCCCCCCCCCCCCCCCCCCCCCCCCCCCCCCCCCCCCCCCCCCCCCCCCCCCCCCCCCCCCCCCCCCCCCCCCCCCCCCCCCCCCCCCCCCCCCCCCCCCCCCCCCCCCCCCCCCCCCCCCCCCCCCCCCCCCCCCCCCCCCCCCCCCCCCCCCCCCCCCCCCCCCCCCCCCCCCCCCCCCCCCCCCCCCCCCCCCCCCCCCCCCCCCCCCCCCCCCCCCCCCCCCCCCCCCCCCCCCCCCCCCCCCCCCCCCCCCCCCCCCCCCCCCCCCCCCCCCCCCCCCCCCCCCCCCCCCCCCCCCCCCCCCCCCCCCCCCCCCCCCCCCCCCCCCCCCCCCCCCCCCCCCCCCCCCCCCCCCCCCCCCCCCCCCCCCCCCCCCCCCCCCCCCCCCCCCCCCCCCCCCCCCCCCCCCCCCCCCCCCCCCCCCCCCCCCCCCCCCCCCCCCCCCCCCCCCCCCCCCCCCCCCCCCCCCCCCCCCCCCCCCCCCCCCCCCCCCCCCCCCCCCCCCCCCCCCCCCCCCCCCCCCCCCCCCCCCCCCCCCCCCCCCCCCCCCCCCCCCCCCCCCCCCCCCCCCCCCCCCCCCCCCCCCCCCCCCCCCCCCCCCCCCCCCCCCCCCCCCCCCCCCCCCCCCCCCCCCCCCCCCCCCCCCCCCCCCCCCCCCCCCCCCCCCCCCCCCCCCCCCCCCCCCCCCCCCCCCCCCCCCCCCCCCCCCCCCCCCCCCCCCCCCCCCCCCCCCCCCCCCCCCCCCCCCCCCCCCCCCCCCCCCCCCCCCCCCCCCCCCCCCCCCCCCCCCCCCCCCCCCCCCCCCCCCCCCCCCCCCCCCCCCCCCCCCCCCCCCCCCCCCCCCCCCCCCCCCCCCCCCCCCCCCCCCCCCCCCCCCCCCCCCCCCCCCCCCCCCCCCCCCCCCCCCCCCCCCCCCCCCCCCCCCCCCCCCCCCCCCCCCCCCCCCCCCCCCCCCCCCCCCCCCCCCCCCCCCCCCCCCCCCCCCCCCCCCCCCCCCCCCCCCCCCCCCCCCCCCCCCCCCCCCCCCCCCCCCCCCCCCCCCCCCCCCCCCCCCCCCCCCCCCCCCCCCCCCCCCCCCCCCCCCCCCCCCCCCCCCCCCCCCCCCCCCCCCCCCCCCCCCCCCCCCCCCCCCCCCCCCCCCCCCCCCCCCCCCCCCCCCCCCCCCCCCCCCCCCCCCCCCCCCCCCCCCCCCCCCCCCCCCCCCCCCCCCCCCCCCCCCCCCCCCCCCCCCCCCCCCCCCCCCCCCCCCCCCCCCCCCCCCCCCCCCCCCCCCCCCCCCCCCCCCCCCCCCCCCCCCCCCCCCCCCCCCCCCCCCCCCCCCCCCCCCCCCCCCCCCCCCCCCCCCCCCCCCCCCCCCCCCCCCCCCCCCCCCCCCCCCCCCCCCCCCCCCCCCCCCCCCCCCCCCCCCCCCCCCCCCCCCCCCCCCCCCCCCCCCCCCCCCCCCCCCCCCCCCCCCCCCCCCCCCCCCCCCCCCCCCCCCCCCCCCCCCCCCCCCCCCCCCCCCCCCCCCCCCCCCCCCCCCCCCCCCCCCCCCCCCCCCCCCCCCCCCCCCCCCCCCCCCCCCCCCCCCCCCCCCCCCCCCCCCCCCCCCCCCCCCCCCCCCCCCCCCCCCCCCCCCCCCCCCCCCCCCCCCCCCCCCCCCCCCCCCCCCCCCCCCCCCCCCCCCCCCCCCCCCCCCCCCCCCCCCCCCCCCCCCCCCCCCCCCCCCCCCCCCCCCCCCCCCCCCCCCCCCCCCCCCCCCCCCCCCCCCCCCCCCCCCCCCCCCCCCCCCCCCCCCCCCCCCCCCCCCCCCCCCCCCCCCCCCCCCCCCCCCCCCCCCCCCCCCCCCCCCCCCCCCCCCCCCCCCCCCCCCCCCCCCCCCCCCCCCCCCCCCCCCCCCCCCCCCCCCCCCCCCCCCCCCCCCCCCCCCCCCCCCCCCCCCCCCCCCCCCCCCCCCCCCCCCCCCCCCCCCCCCCCCCCCCCCCCCCCCCCCCCCCCCCCCCCCCCCCCCCCCCCCCCCCCCCCCCCCCCCCCCCCCCCCCCCCCCCCCCCCCCCCCCCCCCCCCCCCCCCCCCCCCCCCCCCCCCCCCCCCCCCCCCCCCCCCCCCCCCCCCCCCCCCCCCCCCCCCCCCCCCCCCCCCCCCCCCCCCCCCCCCCCCCCCCCCCCCCCCCCCCCCCCCCCCCCCCCCCCCCCCCCCCCCCCCCCCCCCCCCCCCCCCCCCCCCCCCCCCCCCCCCCCCCCCCCCCCCCCCCCCCCCCCCCCCCCCCCCCCCCCCCCCCCCCCCCCCCCCCCCCCCCCCCCCCCCCCCCCCCCCCCCCCCCCCCCCCCCCCCCCCCCCCCCCCCCCCCCCCCCCCCCCCCCCCCCCCCCCCCCCCCCCCCCCCCCCCCCCCCCCCCCCCCCCCCCCCCCCCCCCCCCCCCCCCCCCCCCCCCCCCCCCCCCCCCCCCCCCCCCCCCCCCCCCCCCCCCCCCCCCCCCCCCCCCCCCCCCCCCCCCCCCCCCCCCCCCCCCCCCCCCCCCCCCCCCCCCCCCCCCCCCCCCCCCCCCCCCCCCCCCCCCCCCCCCCCCCCCCCCCCCCCCCCCCCCCCCCCCCCCCCCCCCCCCCCCCCCCCCCCCCCCCCCCCCCCCCCCCCCCCCCCCCCCCCCCCCCCCCCCCCCCCCCCCCCCCCCCCCCCCCCCCCCCCCCCCCCCCCCCCCCCCCCCCCCCCCCCCCCCCCCCCCCCCCCCCCCCCCCCCCCCCCCCCCCCCCCCCCCCCCCCCCCCCCCCCCCCCCCCCCCCCCCCCCCCCCCCCCCCCCCCCCCCCCCCCCCCCCCCCCCCCCCCCCCCCCCCCCCCCCCCCCCCCCCCCCCCCCCCCCCCCCCCCCCCCCCCCCCCCCCCCCCCCCCCCCCCCCCCCCCCCCCCCCCCCCCCCCCCCCCCCCCCCCCCCCCCCCCCCCCCCCCCCCCCCCCCCCCCCCCCCCCCCCCCCCCCCCCCCCCCCCCCCCCCCCCCCCCCCCCCCCCCCCCCCCCCCCCCCCCCCCCCCCCCCCCCCCCCCCCCCCCCCCCCCCCCCCCCCCCCCCCCCCCCCCCCCCCCCCCCCCCCCCCCCCCCCCCCCCCCCCCCCCCCCCCCCCCCCCCCCCCCCCCCCCCCCCCCCCCCCCCCCCCCCCCCCCCCCCCCCCCCCCCCCCCCCCCCCCCCCCCCCCCCCCCCCCCCCCCCCCCCCCCCCCCCCCCCCCCCCCCCCCCCCCCCCCCCCCCCCCCCCCCCCCCCCCCCCCCCCCCCCCCCCCCCCCCCCCCCCCCCCCCCCCCCCCCCCCCCCCCCCCCCCCCCCCCCCCCCCCCCCCCCCCCCCCCCCCCCCCCCCCCCCCCCCCCCCCCCCCCCCCCCCCCCCCCCCCCCCCCCCCCCCCCCCCCCCCCCCCCCCCCCCCCCCCCCCCCCCCCCCCCCCCCCCCCCCCCCCCCCCCCCCCCCCCCCCCCCCCCCCCCCCCCCCCCCCCCCCCCCCCCCCCCCCCCCCCCCCCCCCCCCCCCCCCCCCCCCCCCCCCCCCCCCCCCCCCCCCCCCCCCCCCCCCCCCCCCCCCCCCCCCCCCCCCCCCCCCCCCCCCCCCCCCCCCCCCCCCCCCCCCCCCCCCCCCCCCCCCCCCCCCCCCCCCCCCCCCCCCCCCCCCCCCCCCCCCCCCCCCCCCCCCCCCCCCCCCCCCCCCCCCCCCCCCCCCCCCCCCCCCCCCCCCCCCCCCCCCCCCCCCCCCCCCCCCCCCCCCCCCCCCCCCCCCCCCCCCCCCCCCCCCCCCCCCCCCCCCCCCCCCCCCCCCCCCCCCCCCCCCCCCCCCCCCCCCCCCCCCCCCCCCCCCCCCCCCCCCCCCCCCCCCCCCCCCCCCCCCCCCCCCCCCCCCCCCCCCCCCCCCCCCCCCCCCCCCCCCCCCCCCCCCCCCCCCCCCCCCCCCCCCCCCCCCCCCCCCCCCCCCCCCCCCCCCCCCCCCCCCCCCCCCCCCCCCCCCCCCCCCCCCCCCCCCCCCCCCCCCCCCCCCCCCCCCCCCCCCCCCCCCCCCCCCCCCCCCCCCCCCCCCCCCCCCCCCCCCCCCCCCCCCCCCCCCCCCCCCCCCCCCCCCCCCCCCCCCCCCCCCCCCCCCCCCCCCCCCCCCCCCCCCCCCCCCCCCCCCCCCCCCCCCCCCCCCCCCCCCCCCCCCCCCCCCCCCCCCCCCCCCCCCCCCCCCCCCCCCCCCCCCCCCCCCCCCCCCCCCCCCCCCCCCCCCCCCCCCCCCCCCCCCCCCCCCCCCCCCCCCCCCCCTTTCATGTATAACACTTCTCCATTTGAGGCCATTTTAAATAAGTTCTTGACTGTGCCAAAATCTGGTGTCAACACATGCCCTCCTGTTTTTCGGCAAAGCCTGTGTGCCGAAAAATAACTTGCACATAGCTTTCTCTAAGGATGATGTCAACACTCCATCGGCCATTTTGGCATATTCTTAGGACGATAAGTTTATATCGGCCATTGCTTGTGTGAATATTTTGACGCAGGCTTGGGTGAAACTTTCTCAACTTCCTTAACAATCAGATGATAAAGTCCCATAGATATGTATCTCAAGGTCATCCTCGGAACCATATTATTCACCCTTTTGCTAGGATTTTGCTGATAATCAATAATAAACTTTCTCCAATCCTTATTTTCGCCTGTATAAGAAAAATTCATTAGTGGCCGAAGCGGTGGACTTCGGTTCGGCCTTACCTATTCTGACGAGACTAAGCATCGGCTATTGATAGAAATGCAACACACCATGATTAACATAGTAGCCGGATGCTTGCTGTGCCAACTCTTTCAAATTGTCATGTCTAGAAATATGAACAATTTTATAGCAACCCAAGGTAATTTTGCATCTAGACATACCTTTCCATGTAGATCATATTTCCATACGAGGCAGTATTGGGGGCGTAATGTGCCGAATAGTATTCTTAATACAAAATCTCAGTATTTCGAACACAACTTCGGCCTTCGAGATGAGATCAGATGGTGATGGCCCGAACTTCAAAGATGTTCGTATCGACAATACGAAACTTTTTCATGTATAACACTTCTCCATTTGAGGCCATTTTAAATAAGTTCTTGACTGTGCCAAAATCTGGTGTCAACACATGCCCTCCTGTTTTCCCCCCCCCCCCCCCCCCCCCCCCCCCCCCCCCCCCCCCCCCCCCCCCCCCCCCCCCCCCCCCCCCCCCCCCCCCCCCCCCCCCCCCCCCCCCCCCCCCCCCCCCCCCCCCCCCCCCCCCCCCCCCCCCCCCCCCCCCCCCCCCCCCCCCCCCCCCCCCCCCCCCCCCCCCCCCCCCCCCCCCCCCCCCCCCCCCCCCCCCCCCCCCCCCCCCCCCCCCCCCCCCCCCCCCCCCCCCCCCCCCCCCCCCCCCCCCCCCCCCCCCCCCCCCCCCCCCCCCCCCCCCCCCCCCCCCCCCCCCCCCCCCCCCCCCCCCCCCCCCCCCCCCCCCCCCCCCCCCCCCCCCCCCCCCCCCCCCCCCCCCCCCCCCCCCCCCCCCCCCCCCCCCCCCCCCCCCCCCCCCCCCCCCCCCCCCCCCCCCCCCCCCCCCCCCCCCCCCCCCCCCCCCCCCCCCCCCCCCCCCCCCCCCCCCCCCCCCCCCCCCCCCCCCCCCCCCCCCCCCCCCCCCCCCCCCCCCCCCCCCCCCCCCCCCCCCCCCCCCCCCCCCCCCCCCCCCCCCCCCCCCCCCCCCCCCCCCCCCCCCCCCCCCCCCCCCCCCCCCCCCCCCCCCCCCCCCCCCCCCCCCCCCCCCCCCCCCCCCCCCCCCCCCCCCCCCCCCCCCCCCCCCCCCCCCCCCCCCCCCCCCCCCCCCCCCCCCCCCCCCCCCCCCCCCCCCCCCCCCCCCCCCCCCCCCCCCCCCCCCCCCCCCCCCCCCCCCCCCCCCCCCCCCCCCCCCCCCCCCCCCCCCCCCCCCCCCCCCCCCCCCCCCCCCCCCCCCCCCCCCCCCCCCCCCCCCCCCCCCCCCCCCCCCCCCCCCCCCCCCCCCCCCCCCCCCCCCCCCCCCCCCCCCCCCCCCCCCCCCCCCCCCCCCCCCCCCCCCCCCCCCCCCCCCCCCCCCCCCCCCCCCCCCCCCCCCCCCCCCCCCCCCCCCCCCCCCCCCCCCCCCCCCCCCCCCCCCCCCCCCCCCCCCCCCCCCCCCCCCCCCCCCCCCCCCCCCCCCCCCCCCCCCCCCCCCCCCCCCCCCCCCCCCCCCCCCCCCCCCCCCCCCCCCCCCCCCCCCCCCCCCCCCCCCCCCCCCCCCCCCCCCCCCCCCCCCCCCCCCCCCCCCCCCCCCCCCCCCCCCCCCCCCCCCCCCCCCCCCCCCCCCCCCCCCCCCCCCCCCCCCCCCCCCCCCCCCCCCCCCCCCCCCCCCCCCCCCCCCCCCCCCCCCCCCCCCCCCCCCCCCCCCCCCCCCCCCCCCCCCCCCCCCCCCCCCCCCCCCCCCCCCCCCCCCCCCCCCCCCCCCCCCCCCCCCCCCCCCCCCCCCCCCCCCCCCCCCCCCCCCCCCCCCCCCCCCCCCCCCCCCCCCCCCCCCCCCCCCCCCCCCCCCCCCCCCCCCCCCCCCCCCCCCCCCCCCCCCCCCCCCCCCCCCCCCCCCCCCCCCCCCCCCCCCCCCCCCCCCCCCCCCCCCCCCCCCCCCCCCCCCCCCCCCCCCCCCCCCCCCCCCCCCCCCCCCCCCCCCCCCCCCCCCCCCCCCCCCCCCCCCCCCCCCCCCCCCCCCCCCCCCCCCCCCCCCCCCCCCCCCCCCCCCCCCCCCCCCCCCCCCCCCCCCCCCCCCCCCCCCCCCCCCCCCCCCCCCCCCCCCCCCCCCCCCCCCCCCCCCCCCCCCCCCCCCCCCCCCCCCCCCCCCCCCCCCCCCCCCCCCCCCCCCCCCCCCCCCCCCCCCCCCCCCCCCCCCCCCCCCCCCCCCCCCCCCCCCCCCCCCCCCCCCCCCCCCCCCCCCCCCCCCCCCCCCCCCCCCCCCCCCCCCCCCCCCCCCCCCCCCCCCCCCCCCCCCCCCCCCCCCCCCCCCCCCCCCCCCCCCCCCCCCCCCCCCCCCCCCCCCCCCCCCCCCCCCCCCCCCCCCCCCCCCCCCCCCCCCCCCCCCCCCCCCCCCCCCCCCCCCCCCCCCCCCCCCCCCCCCCCCCCCCCCCCCCCCCCCCCCCCCCCCCCCCCCCCCCCCCCCCCCCCCCCCCCCCCCCCCCCCCCCCCCCCCCCCCCCCCCCCCCCCCCCCCCCCCCCCCCCCCCCCCCCCCCCCCCCCCCCCCCCCCCCCCCCCCCCCCCCCCCCCCCCCCCCCCCCCCCCCCCCCCCCCCCCCCCCCCCCCCCCCCCCCCCCCCCCCCCCCCCCCCCCCCCCCCCCCCCCCCCCCCCCCCCCCCCCCCCCCCCCCCCCCCCCCCCCCCCCCCCCCCCCCCCCCCCCCCCCCCCCCCCCCCCCCCCCCCCCCCCCCCCCCCCCCCCCCCCCCCCCCCCCCCCCCCCCCCCCCCCCCCCCCCCCCCCCCCCCCCCCCCCCCCCCCCCCCCCCCCCCCCCCCCCCCCCCCCCCCCCCCCCCCCCCCCCCCCCCCCCCCCCCCCCCCCCCCCCCCCCCCCCCCCCCCCCCCCCCCCCCCCCCCCCCCCCCCCCCCCCCCCCCCCCCCCCCCCCCCCCCCCCCCCCCCCCCCCCCCCCCCCCCCCCCCCCCCCCCCCCCCCCCCCCCCCCCCCCCCCCCCCCCCCCCCCCCCCCCCCCCCCCCCCCCCCCCCCCCCCCCCCCCCCCCCCCCCCCCCCCCCCCCCCCCCCCCCCCCCCCCCCCCCCCCCCCCCCCCCCCCCCCCCCCCCCCCCCCCCCCCCCCCCCCCCCCCCCCCCCCCCCCCCCCCCCCCCCCCCCCCCCCCCCCCCCCCCCCCCCCCCCCCCCCCCCCCCCCCCCCCCCCCCCCCCCCCCCCCCCCCCCCCCCCCCCCCCCCCCCCCCCCCCCCCCCCCCCCCCCCCCCCCCCCCCCCCCCCCCCCCCCCCCCCCCCCCCCCCCCCCCCCCCCCCCCCCCCCCCCCCCCCCCCCCCCCCCCCCCCCCCCCCCCCCCCCCCCCCCCCCCCCCCCCCCCCCCCCCCCCCCCCCCCCCCCCCCCCCCCCCCCCCCCCCCCCCCCCCCCCCCCCCCCCCCCCCCCCCCCCCCCCCCCCCCCCCCCCCCCCCCCCCCCCCCCCCCCCCCCCCCCCCCCCCCCCCCCCCCCCCCCCCCCCCCCCCCCCCCCCCCCCCCCCCCCCCCCCCCCCCCCCCCCCCCCCCCCCCCCCCCCCCCCCCCCCCCCCCCCCCCCCCCCCCCCCCCCCCCCCCCCCCCCCCCCCCCCCCCCCCCCCCCCCCCCCCCCCCCCCCCCCCCCCCCCCCCCCCCCCCCCCCCCCCCCCCCCCCCCCCCCCCCCCCCCCCCCCCCCCCCCCCCCCCCCCCCCCCCCCCCCCCCCCCCCCCCCCCCCCCCCCCCCCCCCCCCCCCCCCCCCCCCCCCCCCCCCCCCCCCCCCCCCCCCCCCCCCCCCCCCCCCCCCCCCCCCCCCCCCCCCCCCCCCCCCCCCCCCCCCCCCCCCCCCCCCCCCCCCCCCCCCCCCCCCCCCCCCCCCCCCCCCCCCCCCCCCCCCCCCCCCCCCCCCCCCCCCCCCCCCCCCCCCCCCCCCCCCCCCCCCCCCCCCCCCCCCCCCCCCCCCCCCCCCCCCCCCCCCCCCCCCCCCCCCCCCCCCCCCCCCCCCCCCCCCCCCCCCCCCCCCCCCCCCCCCCCCCCCCCCCCCCCCCCCCCCCCCCCCCCCCCCCCCCCCCCCCCCCCCCCCCCCCCCCCCCCCCCCCCCCCCCCCCCCCCCCCCCCCCCCCCCCCCCCCCCCCCCCCCCCCCCCCCCCCCCCCCCCCCCCCCCCCCCCCCCCCCCCCCCCCCCCCCCCCCCCCCCCCCCCCCCCCCCCCCCCCCCCCCCCCCCCCCCCCCCCCCCCCCCCCCCCCCCCCCCCCCCCCCCCCCCCCCCCCCCCCCCCCCCCCCCCCCCCCCCCCCCCCCCCCCCCCCCCCCCCCCCCCCCCCCCCCCCCCCCCCCCCCCCCCCCCCCCCCCCCCCCCCCCCCCCCCCCCCCCCCCCCCCCCCCCCCCCCCCCCCCCCCCCCCCCCCCCCCCCCCCCCCCCCCCCCCCCCCCCCCCCCCCCCCCCCCCCCCCCCCCCCCCCCCCCCCCCCCCCCCCCCCCCCCCCCCCCCCCCCCCCCCCCCCCCCCCCCCCCCCCCCCCCCCCCCCCCCCCCCCCCCCCCCCCCCCCCCCCCCCCCCCCCCCCCCCCCCCCCCCCCCCCCCCCCCCCCCCCCCCCCCCCCCCCCCCCCCCCCCCCCCCCCCCCCCCCCCCCCCCCCCCCCCCCCCCCCCCCCCCCCCCCCCCCCCCCCCCCCCCCCCCCCCCCCCCCCCCCCCCCCCCCCCCCCCCCCCCCCCCCCCCCCCCCCCCCCCCCCCCCCCCCCCCCCCCCCCCCCCCCCCCCCCCCCCCCCCCCCCCCCCCCCCCCCCCCCCCCCCCCCCCCCCCCCCCCCCCCCCCCCCCCCCCCCCCCCCCCCCCCCCCCCCCCCCCCCCCCCCCCCCCCCCCCCCCCCCCCCCCCCCCCCCCCCCCCCCCCCCCCCCCCCCCCCCCCCCCCCCCCCCCCCCCCCCCCCCCCCCCCCCCCCCCCCCCCCCCCCCCCCCCCCCCCCCCCCCCCCCCCCCCCCCCCCCCCCCCCCCCCCCCCCCCCCCCCCCCCCCCCCCCCCCCCCCCCCCCCCCCCCCCCCCCCCCCCCCCCCCCCCCCCCCCCCCCCCCCCCCCCCCCCCCCCCCCCCCCCCCCCCCCCCCCCCCCCCCCCCCCCCCCCCCCCCCCCCCCCCCCCCCCCCCCCCCCCCCCCCCCCCCCCCCCCCCCCCCCCCCCCCCCCCCCCCCCCCCCCCCCCCCCCCCCCCCCCCCCCCCCCCCCCCCCCCCCCCCCCCCCCCCCCCCCCCCCCCCCCCCCCCCCCCCCCCCCCCCCCCCCCCCCCCCCCCCCCCCCCCCCCCCCCCCCCCCCCCCCCCCCCCCCCCCCCCCCCCCCCCCCCCCCCCCCCCCCCCCCCCCCCCCCCCCCCCCCCCCCCCCCCCCCCCCCCCCCCCCCCCCCCCCCCCCCCCCCCCCCCCCCCCCCCCCCCCCCCCCCCCCCCCCCCCCCCCCCCCCCCCCCCCCCCCCCCCCCCCCCCCCCCCCCCCCCCCCCCCCCCCCCCCCCCCCCCCCCCCCCCCCCCCCCCCCCCCCCCCCCCCCCCCCCCCCCCCCCCCCCCCCCCCCCCCCCCCCCCCCCCCCCCCCCCCCCCCCCCCCCCCCCCCCCCCCCCCCCCCCCCCCCCCCCCCCCCCCCCCCCCCCCCCCCCCCCCCCCCCCCCCCCCCCCCCCCCCCCCCCCCCCCCCCCCCCCCCCCCCCCCCCCCCCCCCCCCCCCCCCCCCCCCCCCCCCCCCCCCCCCCCCCCCCCCCCCCCCTGTTATAAAAGCGAATAAGTATGAGATTGTCTAGGCATGATCATGTATATAGGCATCACGTCCGTGACAAGTAGACCGACTCCTGCCTGCATCTACTACTATTACTCCACACATCGACTGCTATCCAGCATGCATCTAGAGTATTAAGTTCATAAGAACAGAGTAACGCATTAAAAAAGATGACATGATGTAGAGGGATAAACTCAAGCAATATGATATAAACCCCATCATTTTATCCTTGATGGCAACAATACAATACGTGCCTTGAAACCCTTTCTGTCATTGGGTAAGTACACCGCAAGATTGAACCCAAAGCTCAGCACTTCTTCCATGGCAAGAAAGATAAATCTAGTAGGCCAAACCAAACCGATAATTCGAAGAGACTTGCAATGATAACTCAATCATACATAAAAGAATTCAGAGAAGATTCAAATATTATTCATAGATAAACTTGATCATAAACCCACAATTCATTGGATCTCGACAAACACACCGCAAAAAGAGTTTACATCGAATAGATCTCCACAAGAGAGGGGGAGAACATTGTATTGAGATCTAAAAAGAGAGAAGAAGCCATCTAGCTAATAACTATGGACCCCGAAGGTCTGTGGTAAACTACTCACAACTCATCAGAAGGGCTATGGTGCTGATGTAGAAGCCCTCCGTGGTGGATTCCCCCTCCGGCAGAATGCCGGCGACGGCTCCAAGATGGGTGTTGGAAATATGCCCTAGAGGCAATAATAAATTAGTTATTATTATTATATTTCCTTGTTCATGAAAATCGTTTATTATCCATGCTATAATTGTATTGATAGGAAACTCAGATACATGTGTGGGTACATAGACAACACCATGTCCCTAGTAAGCCTCTAGTTGACTAGCTCGTTGATCAATAGATCGTTACGGTTTCCTGACCATGGACATTGGATGTCGTTGATAATGGGATCACATCATTAGGAGAATGATGTGATGGACAAGACCCAATCCTAAGCCTAGCACAAAGATCGTGTAGTTCGTATGCTAAAGCTTTTCTAATGTCAAGTATCATTTCCTTAGACCATGAGATTGTGCAACTCCCGGTTACCGTAGGAATGCTTTGGGTGTACCAAACGTCACAACGTAACTGCGTGGCTATAAAGGTGCACTACGGGTATCTCCGAAAGTGTCTATTGGGTTGGCACGAATCGAGACTGGGATTTGTCACTCCGTATGATGGAGAGGTATCTCTGGGCCCACTCGGTAGGACATCATCATAATGTGCACAATGTGACCAAGGGGTTGATCACGGGATGATGTGTTACGGAACAAGTAAAGAGACTTGTCGGTAACGAGATTGAACAAGGTATCGGGATACCAACGATCGGATATCGGGCAAGTACAATACCGCTAGACAAAGGGAATTGTATACGGGATTGATTGAGTCCTCGACATCGTGGTTCATCCGATGAGATCATCGTGGAACATGTGGGAGCCAACATGGGTATCCAGATCCCGCTATTGGTTATTGATCGAAGAACGTCTCGGTCATGTCTGCACTTGCGAAAGTGAGATCTGATATGATAAGATAAATATATTTTTGGTATTTTATGATATAGATACAGAAAATAAAGATGCAAAAAAGTAGATTGAAAGATTATATGATAAAGGATAGACCCGGGGGGGCATAGGTTTCACTAGAGGCTTCTCCCCCCCCCCCCCCCCCCCCCCCCCCCCCCCCCCCCCCCCCCCCCCCCCCCCCCCCCCCCCCCCCCCCCCCCCCCCCCCCCCCCCCCCCCCCCCCCCCCCCCCCCCCCCCCCCCCCCCCCCCCCCCCCCCCCCCCCCCCCCCCCCCCCCCCCCCCCCCCCCCCCCCCCCCCCCCCCCCCCCCCCCCCCCCCCCCCCCCCCCCCCCCCCCCCCCCCCCCCCCCCCCCCCCCCCCCCCCCCCCCCCCCCCCCCCCCCCCCCCCCCCCCCCCCCCCCCCCCCCCCCCCCCCCCCCCCCCCCCCCCCCCCCCCCCCCCCCCCCCCCCCCCCCCCCCCCCCCCCCCCCCCCCCCCCCCCCCCCCCCCCCCCCCCCCCCCCCCCCCCCCCCCCCCCCCCCCCCCCCCCCCCCCCCCCCCCCCCCCCCCCCCCCCCCCCCCCCCCCCCCCCCCCCCCCCCCCCCCCCCCCCCCCCCCCCCCCCCCCCCCCCCCCCCCCCCCCCCCCCCCCCCCCCCCCCCCCCCCCCCCCCCCCCCCCCCCCCCCCCCCCCCCCCCCCCCCCCCCCCCCCCCCCCCCCCCCCCCCCCCCCCCCCCCCCCCCCCCCCCCCCCCCCCCCCCCCCCCCCCCCCCCCCCCCCCCCCCCCCCCCCCCCCCCCCCCCCCCCCCCCCCCCCCCCCCCCCCCCCCCCCCCCCCCCCCCCCCCCCCCCCCCCCCCCCCCCCCCCCCCCCCCCCCCCCCCCCCCCCCCCCCCCCCCCCCCCCCCCCCCCCCCCCCCCCCCCCCCCCCCCCCCCCCCCCCCCCCCCCCCCCCCCCCCCCCCCCCCCCCCCCCCCCCCCCCCCCCCCCCCCCCCCCCCCCCCCCCCCCCCCCCCCCCCCCCCCCCCCCCCCCCCCCCCCCCCCCCCCCCCCCCCCCCCCCCCCCCCCCCCCCCCCCCCCCCCCCCCCCCCCCCCCCCCCCCCCCCCCCCCCCCCCCCCCCCCCCCCCCCCCCCCCCCCCCCCCCCCCCCCCCCCCCCCCCCCCCCCCCCCCCCCCCCCCCCCCCCCCCCCCCCCCCCCCCCCCCCCCCCCCCCCCCCCCCCCCCCCCCCCCCCCCCCCCCCCCCCCCCCCCCCCCCCCCCCCCCCCCCCCCCCCCCCCCCCCCCCCCCCCCCCCCCCCCCCCCCCCCCCCCCCCCCCCCCCCCCCCCCCCCCCCCCCCCCCCCCCCCCCCCCCCCCCCCCCCCCCCCCCCCCCCCCCCCCCCCCCCCCCCCCCCCCCCCCCCCCCCCCCCCCCCCCCCCCCCCCCCCCCCCCCCCCCCCCCCCCCCCCCCCCCCCCCCCCCCCCCCCCCCCCCCCCCCCCCCCCCCCCCCCCCCCCCCCCCCCCCCCCCCCCCCCCCCCCCCCCCCCCCCCCCCCCCCCCCCCCCCCCCCCCCCCCCCCCCCCCCCCCCCCCCCCCCCCCCCCCCCCCCCCCCCCCCCCCCCCCCCCCCCCCCCCCCCCCCCCCCCCCCCCCCCCCCCCCCCCCCCCCCCCCCCCCCCCCCCCCCCCCCCCCCCCCCCCCCCCCCCCCCCCCCCCCCCCCCCCCCCCCCCCCCCCCCCCCCCCCCCCCCCCCCCCCCCCCCCCCCCCCCCCCCCCCCCCCCCCCCCCCCCCCCCCCCCCCCCCCCCCCCCCCCCCCCCCCCCCCCCCCCCCCCCCCCCCCCCCCCCCCCCCCCCCCCCCCCCCCCCCCCCCCCCCCCCCCCCCCCCCCCCCCCCCCCCCCCCCCCCCCCCCCCCCCCCCCCCCCCCCCCCCCCCCCCCCCCCCCCCCCCCCCCCCCCCCCCCCCCCCCCCCCCCCCCCCCCCCCCCCCCCCCCCCCCCCCCCCCCCCCCCCCCCCCCCCCCCCCCCCCCCCCCCCCCCCCCCCCCCCCCCCCCCCCCCCCCCCCCCCCCCCCCCCCCCCCCCCCCCCCCCCCCCCCCCCCCCCCCCCCCCCCCCCCCCCCCCCCCCCCCCCCCCCCCCCCCCCCCCCCCCCCCCCCCCCCCCCCCCCCCCCCCCCCCCCCCCCCCCCCCCCCCCCCCCCCCCCCCCCCCCCCCCCCCCCCCCCCCCCCCCCCCCCCCCCCCCCCCCCCCCCCCCCCCCCCCCCCCCCCCCCCCCCCCCCCCCCCCCCCCCCCCCCCCCCCCCCCCCCCCCCCCCCCCCCCCCCCCCCCCCCCCCCCCCCCCCCCCCCCCCCCCCCCCCCCCCCCCCCCCCCCCCCCCCCCCCCCCCCCCCCCCCCCCCCCCCCCCCCCCCCCCCCCCCCCCCCCCCCCCCCCCCCCCCCCCCCCCCCCCCCCCCCCCCCCCCCCCCCCCCCCCCCCCCCCCCCCCCCCCCCCCCCCCCCCCCCCCCCCCCCCCCCCCCCCCCCCCCCCCCCCCCCCCCCCCCCCCCCCCCCCCCCCCCCCCCCCCCCCCCCCCCCCCCCCCCCCCCCCCCCCCCCCCCCCCCCCCCCCCCCCCCCCCCCCCCCCCCCCCCCCCCCCCCCCCCCCCCCCCCCCCCCCCCCCCCCCCCCCCCCCCCCCCCCCCCCCCCCCCCCCCCCCCCCCCCCCCCCCCCCCCCCCCCCCCCCCCCCCCCCCCCCCCCCCCCCCCCCCCCCCCCCCCCCCCCCCCCCCCCCCCCCCCCCCCCCCCCCCCCCCCCCCCCCCCCCCCCCCCCCCCCCCCCCCCCCCCCCCCCCCCCCCCCCCCCCCCCCCCCCCCCCCCCCCCCCCCCCCCCCCCCCCCCCCCCCCCCCCCCCCCCCCCCCCCCCCCCCCCCCCCCCCCCCCCCCCCCCCCCCCCCCCCCCCCCCCCCCCCCCCCCCCCCCCCCCCCCCCCCCCCCCCCCCCCCCCCCCCCCCCCCCCCCCCCCCCCCCCCCCCCCCCCCCCCCCCCCCCCCCCCCCCCCCCCCCCCCCCCCCCCCCCCCCCCCCCCCCCCCCCCCCCCCCCCCCCCCCCCCCCCCCCCCCCCCCCCCCCCCCCCCCCCCCCCCCCCCCCCCCCCCCCCCCCCCCCCCCCCCCCCCCCCCCCCCCCCCCCCCCCCCCCCCCCCCCCCCCCCCCCCCCCCCCCCCCCCCCCCCCCCCCCCCCCCCCCCCCCCCCCCCCCCCCCCCCCCCCCCCCCCCCCCCCCCCCCCCCCCCCCCCCCCCCCCCCCCCCCCCCCCCCCCCCCCCCCCCCCCCCCCCCCCCCCCCCCCCCCCCCCCCCCCCCCCCCCCCCCCCCCCCCCCCCCCCCCCCCCCCCCCCCCCCCCCCCCCCCCCCCCCCCCCCCCCCCCCCCCCCCCCCCCCCCCCCCCCCCCCCCCCCCCCCCCCCCCCCCCCCCCCCCCCCCCCCCCCCCCCCCCCCCCCCCCCCCCCCCCCCCCCCCCCCCCCCCCCCCCCCCCCCCCCCCCCCCCCCCCCCCCCCCCCCCCCCCCCCCCCCCCCCCCCCCCCCCCCCCCCCCCCCCCCCCCCCCCCCCCCCCCCCCCCCCCCCCCCCCCCCCCCCCCCCCCCCCCCCCCCCCCCCCCCCCCCCCCCCCCCCCCCCCCCCCCCCCCCCCCCCCCCCCCCCCCCCCCCCCCCCCCCCCCCCCCCCCCCCCCCCCCCCCCCCCCCCCCCCCCCCCCCCCCCCCCCCCCCCCCCCCCCCCCCCCCCCCCCCCCCCCCCCCCCCCCCCCCCCCCCCCCCCCCCCCCCCCCCCCCCCCCCCCCCCCCCCCCCCCCCCCCCCCCCCCCCCCCCCCCCCCCCCCCCCCCCCCCCCCCCCCCCCCCCCCCCCCCCCCCCCCCCCCCCCCCCCCCCCCCCCCCCCCCCCCCCCCCCCCCCCCCCCCCCCCCCCCCCCCCCCCCCCCCCCCCCCCCCCCCCCCCCCCCCCCCCCCCCCCCCCCCCCCCCCCCCCCCCCCCCCCCCCCCCCCCCCCCCCCCCCCCCCCCCCCCCCCCCCCCCCCCCCCCCCCCCCCCCCCCCCCCCCCCCCCCCCCCCCCCCCCCCCCCCCCCCCCCCCCCCCCCCCCCCCCCCCCCCCCCCCCCCCCCCCCCCCCCCCCCCCCCCCCCCCCCCCCCCCCCCCCCCCCCCCCCCCCCCCCCCCCCCCCCCCCCCCCCCCCCCCCCCCCCCCCCCCCCCCCCCCCCCCCCCCCCCCCCCCCCCCCCCCCCCCCCCCCCCCCCCCCCCCCCCCCCCCCCCCCCCCCCCCCCCCCCCCCCCCCCCCCCCCCCCCCCCCCCCCCCCCCCCCCCCCCCCCCCCCCCCCCCCCCCCCCCCCCCCCCCCCCCCCCCCCCCCCCCCCCCCCCCCCCCCCCCCCCCCCCCCCCCCCCCCCCCCCCCCCCCCCCCCCCCCCCCCCCCCCCCCCCCCCCCCCCCCCCCCCCCCCCCCCCCCCCCCCCCCCCCCCCCCCCCCCCCCCCCCCCCCCCCCCCCCCCCCCCCCCCCCCCCCCCCCCCCCCCCCCCCCCCCCCCCCCCCCCCCCCCCCCCCCCCCCCCCCCCCCCCCCCCCCCCCCCCCCCCCCCCCCCCCCCCCCCCCCCCCCCCCCCCCCCCCCCCCCCCCCCCCCCCCCCCCCCCCCCCCCCCCCCCCCCCCCCCCCCCCCCCCCCCCCCCCCCCCCCCCCCCCCCCCCCCCCCCCCCCCCCCCCCCCCCCCCCCCCCCCCCCCCCCCCCCCCCCCCCCCCCCCCCCCCCCCCCCCCCCCCCCCCCCCCCCCCCCCCCCCCCCCCCCCCCCCCCCCCCCCCCCCCCCCCCCCCCCCCCCCCCCCCCCCCCCCCCCCCCCCCCCCCCCCCCCCCCCCAGCCGAACCAGTGAACCCTCGTACTCCTCTCCGCGTGGGCATCCACTGCCGCATCTTCCCCGACTCCGCGTCGTCCCCTTCCTAGGCCTCGCCGTCGTCCACCGCCCTGGTGCTCTCGGTGCGGCGTGGTCAACGTGGTCAAGGAACAACTTCCATCGGAAGAGTACTGTCGTGGAGAGGCTGACAGCTGGGTCCACGGCAGCCGCAAGGAAGTGCCTCCTTATTACACGGAAAATAATTATTCCTCCACCTGACAGCAGGGACCCACCGGACGGGCCACCATATTTGGCGAAAAAATGTTTCCCCCCTGACTGCTGGGACCCACCGGACAGGCCACCGTATTTCGCGAAAAAAATGTTCCCCCCGCTGTCAGCTCGGACCCACCGGAAATGCCTCCTTATTACGCACAAAAAAAATGAATACTCCCCCTGCTAGTTGGGACCCACCTTGGTGGGAGGCTGACTTGTGGGCCTACTAAGTTGACGGGGACGGAGTGCTTTGTCAACTTAGTCAATATGAACGATTCTAGCTCCAGTGACCATACGATGTCAATCCAACGGCTGTAGTGCTTCTTCAACCTCTGGTCTTCTTGCTCCAGCCGCCCAAAGCAGCGTCGGTCGTGCCGCATGCTCTTGCCTCCCGTGGCCGGCTGTGCCACCGCGGAGGCCTCACCGCCCCCTACTATTCCCACCGCTGGCCAGGCCCTGCGCCCCCCCCCCCCCCCCCCCCCCCCCCCCCCCCCCCCCCCCCCCCCCCCCCCCCCCCCCCCCCCCCCCCCCCCCCCCCCCCCCCCCCCCCCCCCCCCCCCCCCCCCCCCCCCCCCCCCCCCCCCCCCCCCCCCCCCCCCCCCCCCCCCCCCCCCCCCCCCCCCCCCCCCCCCCCCCCCCCCCCCCCCCCCCCCCCCCCCCCCCCCCCCCCCCCCCCCCCCCCCCCCCCCCCCCCCCCCCCCCCCCCCCCCCCCCCCCCCCCCCCCCCCCCCCCCCCCCCCCCCCCCCCCCCCCCCCCCCCCCCCCCCCCCCCCCCCCCCCCCCCCCCCCCCCCCCCCCCCCCCCCCCCCCCCCCCCCCCCCCCCCCCCCCCCCCCCCCCCCCCCCCCCCCCCCCCCCCCCCCCCCCCCCCCCCCCCCCCCCCCCCCCCCCCCCCCCCCCCCCCCCCCCCCCCCCCCCCCCCCCCCCCCCCCCCCCCCCCCCCCCCCCCCCCCCCCCCCCCCCCCCCCCCCCCCCCCCCCCCCCCCCCCCCCCCCCCCCCCCCCCCCCCCCCCCCCCCCCCCCCCCCCCCCCCCCCCCCCCCCCCCCCCCCCCCCCCCCCCCCCCCCCCCCCCCCCCCCCCCCCCCCCCCCCCCCCCCCCCCCCCCCCCCCCCCCCCCCCCCCCCCCCCCCCCCCCCCCCCCCCCCCCCCCCCCCCCCCCCCCCCCCCCCCCCCCCCCCCCCCCCCCCCCCCCCCCCCCCCCCCCCCCCCCCCCCCCCCCCCCCCCCCCCCCCCCCCCCCCCCCCCCCCCCCCCCCCCCCCCCCCCCCCCCCCCCCCCCCCCCCCCCCCCCCCCCCCCCCCCCCCCCCCCCCCCCCCCCCCCCCCCCCCCCCCCCCCCCCCCCCCCCCCCCCCCCCCCCCCCCCCCCCCCCCCCCCCCCCCCCCCCCCCCCCCCCCCCCCCCCCCCCCCCCCCCCCCCCCCCCCCCCCCCCCCCCCCCCCCCCCCCCCCCCCCCCCCCCCCCCCCCCCCCCCCCCCCCCCCCCCCCCCCCCCCCCCCCCCCCCCCCCCCCCCCCCCCCCCCCCCCCCCCCCCCCCCCCCCCCCCCCCCCCCCCCCCCCCCCCCCCCCCCCCCCCCCCCCCCCCCCCCCCCCCCCCCCCCCCCCCCCCCCCCCCCCCCCCCCCCCCCCCCCCCCCCCCCCCCCCCCCCCCCCCCCCCCCCCCCCCCCCCCCCCCCCCCCCCCCCCCCCCCCCCCCCCCCCCCCCCCCCCCCCCCCCCCCCCCCCCCCCCCCCCCCCCCCCCCCCCCCCCCCCCCCCCCCCCCCCCCCCCCCCCCCCCCCCCCCCCCCCCCCCCCCCCCCCCCCCCCCCCCGGCAACGCCACGGGGTCCTGTTCATCCACCCCCACCGGGAACTGTTCATCCAACCCCCTAGCAACGCTCACTATTCATCCAGAGGCAGCATCGATCGGCTTCAGTTAGCAGCAGTAGCGAAGGAATCGCTCGATCGGGTTCAGTTAACAGCCATCGATCGATCGCTCGGGTTCAGTAACGCGTAGCCTGCAGTGCAATTGCTCAGGTTCAGTTAGAGCCCAACGCTTCGCTCGGGTTCAGTTAGAGCCCAACGCCTCGCACACACGCGCGTACGCACGAGAGAAACGCGCATCGCTCAGCCCTCGACCACCCACCATAACCGGGGACTCCCTGATATTTTCCGCGCCCTTGCTTCTACCATGGTTTTTTCCGTCATGGACGACCCAAAGAATGTCATGCAGCTGCGTCTCCGGCCCGCCCAGAACGAAAAGCCCATTTTCTGTCATGATTTTTTGTCATAGAAGTAGGACCCCACCACATCTATGATGATACCGGGTTTTGTTACAATTATCATCATAGAAGTGTCATAAGTATGACAGAAAAGATTTTCGTTCGGCCCAAAATGTCACGGATGTGTCTTTTTTTTGTAGTGTGAGATGTTGCAGATAGCAGTCACACAACAAGCAAACTATTCAAATATGACCAAGAGGCTACACTGTACGCCTTACAACAGTCGGAGAAACTTGACAAGCAAAAGCTGGCATGGAGACTTGCTTGTCCCTACATGTTCGAGCAATGCATGCGCCAGAGGGAGCATCAAGCAAATAATCAGGAACCAAGGCCAGAGATCTCACACGTGCAAGCTATTACCGATTTTGGGCACGCAACATGCGCAATAGAGGCAGGCAATGTGGTCAATGAGCACGTCCAGTCGGCTCACCATTGGGCACGCCGAAGATTATCCGATCTTCGGAGAGCATCACGGCATAGACATTTGTTCTAGCCTTGAAGAAAAACTACAAGTTTGAGCCTTTGATTCATAAACTCGGGCGTATCAAGCGAACTGTGAATGACATGAGTGAGCTCATGGATGCAATGACCAAATACCGAGTTTGACAAAACCTAGGACCCATATTCCGGTGACGAGAAGTCTGGGGAAGGAAAGAAGAACGATGGTAAGGGCCATCAGAATAACAATAACGGGAATACCAACAACAATAACAAGCGGAAGAGTGCAGAAGGGGGTTCTGACCTGCTTGCCAACACCAATTCGGGCTACAAGTATCAACGGCAGAATGGCAACTTCAAAGGGCACAAGGATTTTGTCCAAGCAACTATCAGCAAGCAGCCTCCACCGCGCGCTACTCCACCGGCTACTGTTCAACCAGCCCTCTCCACGGGCTCCTGTTCAACCACCCCTCCACGGGCTCCTGTTCATCCAGCCCTCCACTGTCTACTGTTCATCCTGCCCTCCACGGGGTGGTCCTGTTCATCCTGCCCTCCA